>JAJHSJ010000657.1:0-52364 GCA_021015155.1 Magnolia officinalis | reverse complement strand
CTCAATTTGTGTGGTTATCTGAGGATGAGCCAGAAAACTAGAAGTGTGGGTTTTTGAATTGTGTAAGCCAAGTAAAAAGACACAAATTGTAAAGTTTTAGGTGAACCTGTGAAAACCTATTTGAAGTGAACGCTAATATCCCCTGTGTGAGGATATTAGGAGTGGAGTAGCATTCTGTGTGGCTGTTGAAGAACAGTGGTACACAAAGGTGAACCACTATAACTCTTTGTCTTGTGGATTGAATGCTTGCTTAATTTTCATATCTTTTATCATTCAATTGTGTGGAATGTATATGTGGATTTGAATGTTGTAACAATTTACATTTCAAGCAAGTGTGGGGATTGTTGTAATAAATTAGATCTATATTTCTGCACTTAATTTCAATTCTCTGTTATTCATTTATTTCTATTAAAATTGAGTTCTTGATTTAAAAGATGTTCTAGAAATAAGGTTGTCCTACCATAAGCCCTTGTTTATTATGGTGTAAGGTTGTCCTTAGAACTGAATTTGTATCAATCTCTCAATACTTATTTATTAAGGTGATTTGATTTCAACATTGTGAATTGATTTATAATTGTAAGGCTATTAATTAATTTTATTCTGCTGATTTTATTTTAATTTGGCATAGTCCTATTCACCCCCCCCCCCCCTAGGACATATAGCTTGGCCTTTCAAGTGGTATCAAAGCCTAATAGCTCGTTCTTATTTTTTTTTTGGATTTATTTCCTAAGCTAATGATCCAAGCTATATTAATAAGATGTCAAATTTTGATAGCCTATCAGTCACTAGGCCTCCACCCTTTGATGGCTCCAACTATGCTTATTGAAAATCCAAAATGAGGATCTTCCTCAAATCAATGGATGAGACTGTGTGGCGAGCCACAATGACCGAATGGAACTCTCCTACCATTGAAGTAACTGAATCTGACGGTTCAAAAACTATGTCTGTACCTGCTTATTATTTATAGACCACCCTTCAGAAAAGTGAGTATAGTGCCAATGCTAAAGCACTAAATGCAATCACTTGCGCACTATCACCGGATGAGTTCAAAAGAATTATATCCTATGATACTGTAAAGCAAGCCTGGGATATACTAGAAATGACACACGAGGGTACATCAATTGTCAAAAAGTCTAACGTCCAACTCCTCACAACTAAATTTGAAGAAATTCATATGGAGGAAAATGAAATGTTTATGGACTTTTACACTAGACTAAATGACATTGTAAACTCTATGTGGGGTCTTGGCGATAAAATTCTAGAAAGTAAAGTGTGTGCAAAGATACTACGCTCACTTCCTGAACGGTTCAATTCTAAAGTAACCGCGATTCAGGAACTTCGTGATACGGATAATATGAGGGTAGAAGAACTAGTTGGTTCTTTACAAACCTATGAATTAAATTTTAAAGCTCCTAAAGGTAAATCTATAGCTTTGAAATCTTTTAAAGGTATTTCTCAAGAAAACTCAGATTTAGAAAATTCTGAAGATGATATGGCTTTTTTAGCGAAAAAGTTTTACAAAATTTTCAAAAGCAAGAAAAGGGTCTACTTTCAAAAGAGAAATGAAAAGAAACGATCTAAACCTAAGTCCAAAACTTGGAAGTCTTTAAAAGACAGTCAGTGTTACAACTGCCAAGAGTATGGGCATTTAGCAAACAAATGTCCTAAAAAGGACAGACCCAGAAAGAAGGGTATATTGGCTACTTGGGATGAATCATCTGATTTTGAAGCATCTTCTGAATCAGAAAATTCTGAAACTGAGTCGGGCAGTGAAGTTAAAGCCCTTATGACACTAGCCAAGTTTACTTTTTCAAATCACGATGATTCAACAAGTGAAGAAAATTTGAATAGTGATTATGAAAATGGAGAAGATCTTCAAGATGCTAATAATGCCTTATATAAGGAAAGTTGTAAAATTGCTGTCAAACTTAAGCTTCAAAAAGAAAAGTTTTCTAAACTCAAAGAATGTTTTGAAACTCTTGTTTTAGAAAAATTGCATATTTCAGATTGTTTTGAAAAATCAAAATGTGATTTGGAATTCAAAACCTCCTTGATTGATGATTTAAAATATGAAAATGAGAAACTTAAAAATGAAGTATCTTCTCTTCTGAGTTTGAAGGATACATGGAGATATGCCCAGGGTGATCCAAAGTTAGAAAAATTATTATCCAGATCAAGAAAATGTGGCGATAGATCCGTGTTGGGCTATGAGAAAAATACATCTCCTAAATAGAAGTATACTTTTCCCAACTTTGTGAAAGGAAAAACTTTAACTCAAAAGGAAAGGTACTAGTCAAGTTTTTTCTAAAAATATAAAAACTTTTCATAAACCTAAAAGCAGCCATATAAATTTTAAAAATCAGAACAGAAATCCTCTTGCTGAAAAAATAATTGATTTACTTAAGGAGCTCTTAAAATCTAACTCAGTAGGTCATTCTTACAACATCAGATAAAAGAAGACCAACCATGTTCCTAAACCCAAAACAGTTTTGAAATGGGTTCCTAAAGTTGTCTGCTTGGTTGCCCACACTGCATTCAAAGCAACAAGCCATTCAAAATGGTACCTAGACAGTGGATGTTCCAGGCACATGACAGGTGACAAGGCTTTATTCACCGATCTAAAAGATATGACTGATGGATCAGTCACATTTGGTGATGGTAGCAACTGCGAGATTATTGGCCAAGGTACGGTTCAACTTTATAATCTTCCCTTATTTAAGAATGTTTTATATGTTGAGGGATTAAAACACAACCTGTTAAGCATATCTCAATATGTGACAACAACCATAGTGTTAAATTTTCTAATCAAGGTTGTGAGATTATAGATAAAAAGGATTTTGTAATATTAACTGGTCGCAGAACTTCTGAAAACTGCTATATAGTATGCAATGAAAGCTCATTTAATAAAACGTGTTACATGGTCCATACTGATGAGATGGAATTATGGCATAAACGCCTTGGACATGTACACTACCGAAATTTATACAGATTGAGCAAAGGAGAACTAATTAGAGGTCTACCTAAAGTGTAAAAAGTAGACAAAATATGCGGTGAATGCTAGTATGGTAAACAAACGAGGAGCTCTCACAAAAGGGTGAACTCCAATACCACATCTAGACCACTCGAGCTTCTCCATATGGATCTTATAGGACCAACCAGAACGGAAAGTCGAGGTGGCAAAAAATACATCTTGGTTATCGTAGATGATTATACAAGATACACTTGGGTTTCATTCTTGAGGGACAAATCAGAAACCCTTGATGAAGTAAAAATATAAAAACGGATCCAAACTGAAAAATGTTCTCAAGTTAGTAAGATCCGTAGTGATCATGGATCCGAGTTTGAAAATAGCGTTTTGAGAAACTCTGTAGTGATCAGGGAATATCACATGAATTCTCTGCGCCCAAAACTCCACAACAAATGGTATTGTGGAAAGAAAAAATAAAGTGCTTCAAGAAATGGGAAATGTTATATTAAATAGCATGAAGCTCCCTAGAAATTTATGGGTCGAAGCAGTGAATACCGCCTGCTACATTATCAACCATGTTTATATCTGTAAATCTAATAATAAAACGGCTTATGAAATGTGGTTTGAGAAAAAGCCTACTGTCAAATATTTTCAAATTTTTGGCATCAAGTGCTATATTTTACATGACCGTGAAAATCTGGGAAAGTTCGATACTAAAAGTGATGAAGGGATCTTTTTAGGATACTCTTTAAACAGTCATGCATATCGTGTTCTAAACAACAGGACTGGTGTGATTCAAGAGTCAATAAATGCAGTAATTGACGATCACTTGAATACACCTGCCCCTAGTTCAGATAATGATGAAGCTCTTATATATGAAAAACTAGATACTTCATCAAGTAAAACTAATTATGAATTAAGAACTGTAAAGATCATCCAACTGATCAAATACTTGGAAACCCTCTCACTGGTGTGCGCACTCGTAGACAATTAGAGAGACATATGTAACTACATATGCTTTAATCCCAGATAGAACCGGTAACGTGAAAGAAGCACTTCTTTCTGATGAAAACTGGACAGTTGCTATGCAGGAAGAACTTAATCAGTTTGTCAGAAATGATGTCTGGCACCTTGTTCCTAGACCTAAAGATAAACATATTATTGGAACAAAATGGATTTTCAAAAACAAATCTGATGAATTGGGAAATATCATTCGAAACAAGGCAAGACTGGTTGTGCAAGGGTACACGTAAATTGAAGGGATTGATTATGATGAAACTTTTGCCCCAGTTGCTCGCCTTGAATCGATCAGACTTTTCATATCTATTGCATGTTTTAGAAAGTTTAGAATTTTTTCAAATGGATGTAAAGAGCACCTTCTTGAATGACGACTTACATGAAGAGGTATATGTTGAACAACCGACTGGGTTTGAAGACCCTAAGCTTACCAATCATGTATACCGCCTTAAAAAGGCTCTCTATGGTCTGAAACAAGCTCCTAGAGCATGGTATGAAAAATTGACTAAGTTCTTACTAAGTCACAAGTTTCAAATGGGTAGTGTCGATAAGACGCTCTTTGTTAAGAAACAAAACGATGATATCTTAATGGATCAAATCTATGTTGATGATATAATTTATGGATCAACTTGTACTAACATGACTATTGAGTTTGCAGATCTAATGAAATCTGAATTCGAAATGAGCATGGTTGGTGAATTAAATTATTTCCTAGGGTTGCAAGTAAAACAGCAATCTGATGGAATTTTTATTTCACAAACTAAGTATGCATTAAACTTGATTAAGAGATTCGGATTTGAAAATGGTAAGAACTTTGATACTCCTATGAGTACAACTCTAAGACTCTCAAAAGACTCTACAGGTAAAGATGTAGATCCTAAATTGTATCGTAGTATGATAGGTAACCTACTTTACCTAACTGCCAGTAGACCTGATATTGATTTAAGTGTTGGAATTTGTCCTAGATATCAGTCTAATCCTAAAGAATCTCACTTAACTGCTGTTAAACGAATTATTCGATATGTCACAAGTTCAGTTAATCTGGGTCTTTAGTATCCCTATGATTCTAGTGTTCAATTGGCTAGGTATTCGGATGCTGATTGGGCAGGAAATATAGATGATAGAAAATCAACCAGCGGTGGTTGTTTTTACATTGAAAACTGTCTAGTTTCTTGGTTTAGCAAGAAATAAAGTTCCATATCACTCTCAACTGCTGAGGCCGAATATATTGCAGCAGGAAATGCATGTAATCAGTTGGTTTGGATGAAACGTATGCTGAGTGATTATGGAATCGCACAAGACTCTATTGTTTTATATTGTGATAATTCCAGTGCGATAAACATTTCAAAAAACCCAATCCAGCATTCACGTACTAAGCACATTAACATTCGATTTCATTATATTTGTGAATTAGTGGAAGAAAAAATAATATCTTTAGAATATATTCCTACCGAGACTCAGCTTGCTGACATTTTTACTAAACCACTCGACAAAAGCAGGTTTAACAAATTAAAATTTGATCTTGGTATGTGAAAATTTAAATGATTGATCATGCATTTTTGTATCATATTGTATATCATGTTAATATGTTATTAATTTAAATTTCAAAATTTTGTGAAAAATGCATATTTTTTTTCTGGTCTAAGATCGGTCCAGAACGTGCTCGACCAGTCTTGATACGACCGGTCGAGTATGTCCCAAGACCGGTCGTGCGCGCGATGATCTTTTTAATTTGGGGAAAACTTGTTTCTTCTTCATTCTAACCCTCCTCACCAACGAGTCGAGCTTCGACTAGTTGAACCCTTATGTTCGATTTTCCAGGTTAGAGTGATTTTTCTTGTTTTCTTGGAGAATCTTAATCTTAACTCTTAATTTTCTTGGAGAATCTTAATCTTAACTCTTAATTTTCTTGATCAGTGTTGTCTATTTCTTTAAATCTTCAACTTTTTGAGTTCTTCTTCCTTTTGTTGAATCCAGAGAAACTCATCTCTATTTTCTTGAACTTTCTTTCATTTCTTCAAAGAATATGAAATCTAGAGGTAAAAGAAAATTATAAAGGTGCATCTTCTTCTCTTCAAATGCAATCACTAGAGTCATCTTAAGGATCCTGAAGATGATCTCCGCATGTAGGTGACATCGATGCGCAATATTATTGTTAAGAAAGATGTTAATTTAAATCATTTGCTCCATAGGTCTCTTTTCTCTCCTTCAATCTATAGGATGGGAAAACATTTTACGCTGGGGTGGACCGGCATATCAATCCATAGAAAGGCCATGGTTGCATGCATATCTGACTTCTCTGCTGAGCAACTAACTTTTACTATTGATACTAGAGAAGGGCCGTTTCATGTTGATCAACACTTAATTTTCGGCCTTATGGATATTCAAGTAAATGATGATGGTGTTCATCCTAGTGCACTTGCTGAGAGAGTGTCAGAATCGGAAAAACGTATTTTTACTAGAGCATTGTGTAACATGAATGCTCCATGGACTGCAAATGAAAATGCCCTTAAAACTAGATACTTGTTACCCAAATATAGAGTTTTATATCGTATCTTCACTTCTAATCTGTATCCCCGCTCTGGAAACAAGACTGAGTTGACTTTGTTTATGGTTCGTATTTTGTACTCGATCATTACTGGTACTAAAACATTTGTTGCCCTCCTTGATTTGGTTCCTCTATCATACAAATTCGTAGTCATCCTGGTCATGGTGATATATTCCATTTGGATATCTGTTAAATGTATTAGCCACTCACATGTTAGTCGCTATGCCCGTTAGTGAGGCTCCTATCCAACACCTCATATTTAACAATTCCAACTGCATAAGATGAAGTTGGAGTTGGCTCTGGTCAAGTTGATGTTGATGTGGGTGTTGCTGCTGCTGAAGCTGAGATGGGTGTCGAAGGTGATGAGTTGTCAACCGATGATATTGACATGGATGATATTTTAAATGAAATTGATTCTGATTCTGGAAATGATCCAGACTTTGAACCATCTGATTTCAATACATGTCTTAGTGCATTAGAGGAAAAAAAGTAGAACAGATGAATGTTGGCCACAATCAACAAATTAAAAATATGCGCAAATATTTTAGGCGTCTACAGAAGAGCCTTCACCAAAGTGATCTTAAATTCCTGCTCCATCTTCTGGTTCCGATTGAGAATGTTTAATCTTTGATCTGTAACAGGTTTACTAAGTTTCATTCCTTGGTTGTGTGGATTACTGTCTTAAAACATCACTTGTTAATTCTTTTAATATGTACTCTGACTCACCTTGCATACTTCTCTTGTTTTGTTCATCACTCTGCACTTTTTATCATTCTATCTTTCTGAGTTGCTATCTCTATTTCTGTCTTTCATGTCCTATCTTTGTTTCTTCCTTTGTCATATTTTGACAAAAAGGGGGAGAATGTGTGCATTCTATTTATGAGGTATGATTGATATGATGTATACCTACTCAGAGGGAGTTGAAGTGTATCAACTCAGTATACTGATATGATGTATACCTACTCAGAGGGAGTTGAGGTGTATTAACTCAGGGGGAGTTGAGTTGTCTCTCAGTTGCTTGTTTTATGACAACTGATGCATGATTCGTTATTATATAATGTGATGCTTGTCTTCTTGAAGTATGAGAAGTGTTTTGTGACAAATTTGACAAAGGGGGAGATTGTAAGTGCTATGATTTGATTCCTCATTGATTGTCAAATTTTGTGTGTCAAAACTTCTCCGTATGTCGTGTGTTTATATCTTGATAAATTTGTTCAAGACACCTCGTCAACACTTGAAGTCCAACTCAAAGAATTCTTCAAGCTTCATGATAGTTCAAGCTACAATATTAAGAGAGAACTCAAGATCAAGACTCAAGTTCAAGTGCAAGTCGAAGTTCAAGATTCAAATCAAATGCGGGGGGACTCAAGTACAACTTAAAGTTACATTGAAGCTTCTGAAGTAGTCAAGCTACATCGAGAAGAAATCAAGCTTCGTAAAGATCAAAGTCTAAGCAAATGAAGTGCTCAATGTCCATACTTCATGTTCCAGGTTTGATAGACCATTAATTGACCTATAGGTAGGTCACTTTGGATACATAATTCAAATATTATTACATGATTTTGGTCTACTCTAAGACCAGTCCTAGACCCTGTTCGACCAGCATAGCCTAGCGCTTGTCTCGACTAGTCTAAGAAGTTCCAAGACCAGTCCTAAAATGGTTGCAATTTATCAGATTTTTTGGTTCGCCTACAACCAGTCCTGGAGTCTGCTCGACCGGTCGTGAGATGGTCTCGACTCGACCTTCGACCAGTCGTAAGGCTTCGACTCAAACTCCAGCAATTAAATCATTTATTGCATGACCAGTCGTAGAGGGGTCACGGCCAGTCGTGGACTGCTTTCGACCAGTCGTGGACTGCCTACGACCAGTCGTAAAATGGTCTGATGCGATCGCGCTCAAAAATTTAAAAATTAGTTTATTCCAAGACCAGTCGTGGTGACCCTAGGACCAGTCGAAGATAAATTTCTTCAGTTATAAATTGCACACGAATTTCAGAGTTTTTCATTGAATAATTAAGTGAATTCAAGGCTCCACTCTGAGATAAGTCTGCGTTTATTTTTTAAGCTATTTTGTGCATAATTTCTTTATCTTTTTGATAGCTTATTTAATTTGATTTTGTTTGTATTCTAATCTGATTTGAAAAGAGGAATTGACTTATTCCTTCTTCTTGGAATCAAAATCAAATATAGCTACGCCCAACTGGTTTTAAATCTAAAATCAATTAGAACTTAGAACCATATTATTAAGTAAGTAGTGGACATTAAACTTCTATTCGAACATCTACTCCAATTGGTTCTTCCGGTCAGCTACAAGAGGAGAAATCCAGGTATTTTTACAATTTTGTAAATTCCATTCCATTTTGGTTTTTATTTGGGATTCGCAAGAAAAATCTCAATTTGTGTGGTTATCTGAGGAGAGCCAGAAAACTCAGAAGTGTGGGTTTTTGAATTGTGTAAGCCCAAGTTAAAAAGACACAATTGTAAAGGTTTTAGGTGAACCTGTGAAAACCTATTAGATAGTGAATGCTAATATCCCCTGTGTGAGGATAGTAGGAGTGGAGTAGCATTCTGTGTGGCTGTTGAAGAACAGTTAGTGTACACACTAGCGAACCACTATAACTCTTTGTCTTGTGGATTGAATGCTTGCTTAATTTTCATATATTTTATCATTCAATTGTGGAATGTACATGTGGATGTGAATGTGTTGTAACAATTTACATTTCAAGCAAGTGTGGGGATTGTTGTAATAAATTAGATCTATATTTCTGCACTTAATGTCAATTATTTGCTATTCATTTATTTCTATTAAATTGAGTTCTTGATTCAAAAGATGTTCTAGAAATAAGGTTGTCCTACCATAAGCCCTTGTTTATTATGGTATAAGGTTGTCCTTAGAACTGAATTTGTATCAATCTCTCAATACTTATTTATTAAGGTGATTTAATTTCAGCATTGTGAATTGATTTATAATTGTAAGGCTATTAATTAATTTTATTCTGCTAATTTTATTTTAATTTGGCATAGTCCTATTCACCCCACCCCCCCACCCCCTCTAGGAGATATAGCTTGGCCTTTTCAAGCTCCTTCGATGATGGGCATGATGAACGGACAAGAAACACCAACCTGAAGGTTTCTAGCCACAGGGGGCATGTAACATCCCGAATTTTTCCCAACCTGGTGATAGACGACCTCAGGCAATGGGTCGATCCAACACCTGATTAACTTCTCAAACGCTCAATTCAAAAGCCTCAAATCCCTTTTCAAACCATTTTCTTCAAAATCTCACATTTCACTACCTCGTCCTTCAAAATTTTCTATTTGCTTTCATATTAGACACAAATCTTAAAGTTTAGGTGATATTGATCAATACTTAACCTAAAAATTACTATGAATAGTAAATAAATAAATAAAATGGGTTTTTAACATTAAACTTTAGGAATCTCATGAAATAAGTAGGCTACATGGATAGATCAGCTTCTCCTACCCCAAAAACATATATTGCACGTTGAATAACTCATCTCGGTTTGAAAATACATCCATTTTACAAATCGGACGGCAAAATCACCCCAAACAGGTTAGTGACCAGCAAGGGCATCACCAGGTTGGTGAGGCCTCACCAAAAATGCGGGCCAGGGCGGGCCGTTGTTCATTGGCTGGCCCGTTTTCGGCCACATTTTCTACAATTTTGGTATGACTTCAAAAAGTCATATCTCCCTCGTTATAACTTCGAATTAGGTGATTCAAAAACCAGATTAAAGATTAATAAGTCTAGTTTCATATAAAAATAATAGAAAATTGTGATAAAAATTTTAATATAGTTAAATATAGGTCGTTGTGACAACTATCTGGAAATCATTAGTTTGGACAGCTGCCGCTTCTAGAATTTCTAGATTTTTTCTACAATACAAAACCTAATGAAATTTGGTAGAGATGAAGTAGACTTGATGATGAACAACTAGAAAAATAATTAAAATGATATACTACCTCAAATCGTCAGAAAGGGGCGTAGAACTGCCTTAGGATTGTATTCTGTCATAATTAGGGCAGAATTTGATTAAGTACTGAACTAAACGATCAATAGAATTAGCTCAAACCACTTTAAATATGATCGGTAAGACCCAAAACTTGTGGAACCGTTGATGCTACATTATCCAAAAATTTAGGATTAATCTCATTACCCGGTTGCTCTCGGGAGCATCACGAAACTCTGTATCAGATCTGGACCGCACGTCGAAAGTCCGATTAACGCAAAGTTAAACAGTTAGGACTGCCTTGTGGGCTTGACAACCATCTCGGAAGTCAAATCCAGATAATATCCCACGACTATTCGCTTGAGCCCGGAGTGAAGAGTGTGAGAAAATGTAGATTTCTTAAGAAATCAAGTCTCATTTAAGTAATCTAAGACTTGTCACTTGCGGGCCAGATATAAGCAATCAGACTGTCAGAATCTGACCCAAATACACCCTCGGATCAAGGAAAATTTCATACACATGTCCATGTACTTGTAACCCTGATCGAGTTCCTGTGACTGTTGAACTAAAACTGGTCCGCCACGCATGATCTGAGAATCCGACTGGAACGAAGACTTAACTCCACCTAGATCCAAGGTTGGTGAACTTAAGTTTTGACCGCACACAGAAAAGGGGCTACCAGAAGTGCTCCGTTGGATCGAAACGGACCCGCTTTGGACATAGCCTAAGTATACCTTGTTCCTGAGCCTATTTTGGAGAGTTTTACCCTATATAAGGACCTTAAAACCTCTCTCATTCAGCCCATACGAATTTGGGAGAAACCCTAGGAGAGAGAAGAGAGAAAAGAGAGAGAAAGTGTGAGAATTGTGGGATCATCTCTCTGCCACTCTACCCTGCAACTATCCGTGCCTAAACACATCATTCTTACCGCTTTCCCGGCATTTTCAACTTCGTTTCTAGGTAAGAAACCCTAACCTTAATCTGATCTAGGGTTATGAACATTGCAAATGATGAATAGCTAATTTATTTCATTCTATAGGTTACCAAACTACCGTATACTAAATCTTAGTGAATCTATCGAGTCCGTTACGATTCTACGGCATAAGGTGCGGACTTTAGACGTATAGGTTATGGTTTTCAACGCTTTCAATGTCAGATAATGATAGATTCATGATCTGCATGCAATTGCACATGTACAAAGTGCTGTCCGTTTCGTTTTTCGGTTATACATTAACTATGTTGAATATACTGTATTCCTCGTATTTGTAAAAAATACCGTATACGTACAAATTTTGAAAGTATGTTAGCCATGATTAATTACTATATAAACATGCTATATATATATGTATAATACTCACTCGGCAAAAGGATTCGCCCTAATACATGTTTTTGCTAGTATACGCTATGTATGTTAAAAGAGTGTATTCTAAGTGTTTGTGAAAATGACCAAATGAGTATAGAATTCGCATTCGTGCTCGCCATGACTAATTGTCATGGATATATGATTGTTATATTGGCGATACTCCTTTGACGAAAGGATTTGCTCTAAATCACGCCACGACCAATATACACTATATATGTTAAAATGTGTAGCCCAAGTGTTTGTGGAAATGACTGAATGAATATGGAACCTGGATTTCTGCTTGCCATGACTATCCGTCGTGGGTGCACGAGTGTTATAAGTGGGGTAACTCCCTAGTGAAAGGATTTGGCCTAATACTTATGTGATCAACATACGCCATGTATGTTCATGTATGTAGTCTAAAGTGTTTGATGAAATGTCTGAATGAGTAGTAGTTAGTAAATTGTAATGTATAAGGGTGTTGAGATAGGATTCTCAACTACCTTAGTGATGTGTATGATTTCCTTCATGTAAGTTGGTTAGTTTAATCACTAACTGGTTTATGAAACGTATGTGTTTGGATTTCCGGCTTGCATTGTGTTTTATAACATGCTTGCTAATATGTTTGAATTACTTGTTTATTTAATTCTGCTCTAACTACTTCACATGTTTAAGTTGTATTCCATAAAACCCGTGAAGGGTGATGGGGGAGTGGTGTAACGATTCCGTGTAACAGCCCTGGCAGCCCTAAGCGGACAATATTGGACATTTGATTGTATGATTTGAAATCTTGATCCATTACTGCTTTAATTGTTCCGTAATTGATTGTGTTTGGGGCTATGATTATAGTCCAGGCAATCGAAAACAGAAATAAATGCGTGGCTGAGATTCATTCGCCATGCGAGATGTGTTCGACGAACCCGAGTCGTACTTCGGTTGATGATAGTGGCTGGCCACACGAAGTGCTTATGCGCTTCATATCATTCAACTTGTTATGCACTCGAGCTAGCCGAGCTCGTCAAGTAACCCGATCTGTCTTCTATATGTTCACCATGTTTGGACGCCTCTGTTTGAACTTGAGGTACTAACCTTACCAGTAGAATCTCGTTAACCGTAGCACCTCGATCCGCTAAGACTCAAGAGCCGGGCATGGTGGTATGGGACACCGTGGTCGAGCTGTCGGCCTACGCTGGGACCACGAGCCTCCCTGTAGTGACCATTTAGCAACCAGACTCGTGAGTCAATTATAGTGGTATATGACACTATATTCGAGCTGTCGGCCTACACTGCTCTTTGATGGGTGACGGGGGAGTGGTGCAACGATTCCGTGTAACAGCCCTGGCAGCCCTGACCGTACCCGGTGTAGTGACCTCGAGCATACTCTAAATCTGCGGTGAGGCGACGAGCCTTCCCGTAGTAACAAAGTATAAACTAGGCCTGTATTAATAGGGTGATGGGGGAGTGGTGTAACGATTCCGTGTAACAGCCCTTGCAGGGACCTACGAACACGCCATCGTATGAGATTGTCTAGGATTGACGACCCTGGAATGGATCATTGTTTGGGAATGATATAAGGAAGGTACCTTAGTTTCCCAATACTGTTGTTTGAAATGGACTAATAACAACTTGGTAATCATGCTCATCATCGCATTGCATGTTCCTGGAAGATGTGGAGCACTGAGGGTGACAGCATGCCGCGGATGTAAGAAGGTGCCGCACGAGGGAGTATGTTCACGAGAGCATGCATCATAATCGCATATCATCCTTGCATTAATTATAGTACTTAGGAATGTTGATTGTACTGCTTTATCATTACTGCTTGACTGAATTGATAACATGTTAACCTGTGCTTTATTGTTCCACTAAGTTGATCACTCACTCCCAGTTACGGGACAGTGTTCCAGACACCCACCAGACTTTGTCTGATTGCAGATTGCGACGCTACTCCTGAGGCGGAGCCAGACTTTGTGACGACGAGGATGTTTTCTCGTATATGCTATTTTCTGGCGACTTCATGTGAGCCGTGTCTTAATCGACGGGGTTCCAGGGATGTCGACTAGAGGACCTTATACATTTTATATATTTTTGAATTGTACTTGTCATTCATTAACCTGGTAACATTATCACACTTTGGAGACTTACCATGGTTTATATATTTTATATATCTATCACAGTCTTCCGCTTGCAATTTAACAGTCTTTGGAGTATGATATGTTGTTGGTATAATCTCATTCATGATTTAATGCTCTCATCATAATCATCATTATCTATGTTGCATAAGTGATGCGTTGGAACTCGGGAGCTTAGCTTTGCTCGACCCCCGATTTTCAGGGCATTACAGAGGGTATCAGAGCATGATTTGGATTAAACCGGACCTGGGTTTATGGTCTTATGACATACGCGGCGTTTTTTGACTTAGGTGCGTGTGTGAAAAAAGTAGAGCCTGTCATAGATAGCCCGATTTCGCCGATCGGTGAAGTTCACTGAAATTGGTCGTGTTGTTGGAGTCTATACGCAACCGGGATCGCACGAGTCGACCCCAAAACACTTATACACCATCAACCAACGGGTTTAGATCACAACTCACCCCATCCCAGCCGTTAGAAGTCTATAAATACAGTTGTGCATTAGAAACCACCCGAAAAGACCCAAACAAAGCAAATCGGGTCGTGGGCCACCCACGATCATCCAGAGGGACCCAGGGTGGGCCCCACATCTTTTTGGGACTTAGGGGTCACGAGGACCTCGCCCAAGTGGTGAGCCATCGCCACTTTGTCTAGGGAGTGGCGAGGCCCTCGCCCGGTCGGTTAGGCCTCACCGGTCAGCGGGCCGGGCCGGGCCTGCGGCTCGAGCCGATGGTGTTTGGGGGCTAGGATGACCCCCTGGTGTATGGGTCGTCGATTAAAACCCCCCAAACTAGTACCTCCTTTACAAATCACCCCTCCGAGCTCCCTTTTCTCTCTAAACTTGTAGTCCTCTCTCTCAAACCTCCCTTCTAATCGTCCAATCTACCATTTTCGACCACAACCCATTCCCTTCCAACATTTCCAGCAATCCATACCTCCCTACTCACTCCATTCTCTCTCATTTTAGCCCATACATCTCTCATTGGTGGCTCAAAATTGTGTAAGCTCTCCAACCCATCCTACCTCTCCATTTTCCTCCTTCAACTACTGTCATTTGAGCCTTGGCACACCCCTTGAAGGCTCAAATCCGTAGAGAACCAAAGAAACCAGCCCTATTCCCCTTTTCTTCACTTTTCCATGGCTCTATCCGAGCTTAGTACAGTCATTTTCTCGGATGTCTATTCATTCATATTGTGGTCTTATAGTTTGCCTTGGTTACCGCCTTTGGATGTTTATGTTTTCATGTTGTGGGTGTAGTAGTTAGTAGAATGTTTTAGATGTTTGAGGACGTTTAGGGTCGTTCGGCCAACTACATTAAGTGAGATTAGGTGGATGGAATTGTAAAAGTAATAATAAATGTATGTGTAAAGTATGGTCCCTAGATTGGGTGTATCCCATGTTTTCCAATGCCATGTTTGGAATGTATGCAATGAAAAGTATATTCCGAGATTTCCTTTCAATTACACTTAGAAATTCAACATCATGGGATTTGAAAATCCCATCTAACACCTTCCAACACAAGGCTCATTTTCCACAGCCTATGACATTAATTTTAATGCCCTCCCACCCTCCTACCAAACATTCCACTCCCAAATCCCGAAGTGGGATTAGCAATGCAAGCCCATTTAATACAACGTAAGACCACTGGCCAAATAGGCCCTTGGAGTTTTGGACCTAGAGTGGTATTCCTAGATTCGAACGACTTAACAGTATGCGAAATCCACTAAATTGATAACATGAACCCTACGACCTTCTTAACTAGTATGAACATGTGTGAAATGCTCGAGCGTAGTTACATTCAAGTGCAGGCAACTCAATTCCAATCAGACAACGTTTGACCCTAAGTGATAAACAATTTCTTGTATTAGAACATAGACTTGGATTACAACTATTGGTTGATTATACTAAGGAATGTATATAAATTTAGTTAGTTGACTTGATTAAGTTGGAGCGAGACCCCGTTCCTTCGTTGAATCCCCTTGGTACTCATAGGCTTCTTTAACAACTCTTAGGAGGCTTGTTTGATTAGTAATTATTCACGCTCAGAGGAAACTTATATATCCCTTGGATTTAATGATAGGTCTAATCAATACACCCCTGAGAATTGCCTTCTCAAGGACTTAGTACAATCAGGAACACGGAGCAGAGAAACTATATATAAGTGAGGTATTCGCGGTTTGAATCGAATTCTCAATACTGGTAGTGACCAATGAACCCTATGCTCTGATCAAGCAGAAGGTTGGGATCGACTAGGATTAAGAAATGATATGATAATTTTCTGTCTTCGCGAGGCAGAAGGTCCATGTATCCGACTCAGATCCCCTACACAACTTTCCTTCCGTGTTGGCCCGACCACTTACAACTAAAAGTTTATAACTTCGTCTTTGAGAAGTATTATGAGTATATAGCCGATAGAGACTTTGTCTTATAGGCCTAAGGAATTGCCCAAATGGGCAACAGACAGTTAGGAATTAAGTCTCAAATTACATGCCATGTCGGCATACATATTGTGCATATGAACGTAGAAAGATAGCCTGCTGTTAAGCTACACATGATTAAATAAGATAAGTCTGGACCGTGGCAAAGGTCCTTCCCTGGTATAGTTAGGCATCTTACCACAAACTCACACTCATCCCTGAAATCAACCGCAACACCCATCATTTTTAGCTCCTTTATGTAAACATAGGTACCAATGCCATAGTACACATCATAGATGGAAGGAAGACCAATGTATTTGGAGATCGTATCCCATTTCGTGTCAAATATAGGTCCTAAATTACACCTTGTTCCGACATATGGATCAGGACAGATCCTTAAGCCTTGAGAGTGAAAATTATTTTTAAGGCGGGTAGCCTAAAATGTACTAGACTAGTATGCACAAGATACACCTCACAACACGTAAAACAATAAGGCTTAGGCAAATGAAATAATAGAATCCTTACTTATTACCCTTATCCAATTTCAGGGACGAAATTATTTTTAAGGGGGGTAGATTGTAACATCCTGGATTTTTCCCAACCTGGTGATAGACGTCCTCAGGCAATGGGTCGATCCTAACACCTGATTAACTTCTTAAACGCTCAATTCAAAAGTCTCAAATCCCTTTTCAAACCATTTTCTTCAAAATATCACATTTCCTTCAAAATCTCCCATTTCACTACCTCATCCTTCAAAATTTTCTATGTTCTTTCATATTAGACACAAATCTTAAAGTTTAGGTGATATTAATCAATACTTAACCTAAAAATTACTATGAATAGTAAATAAATAAATAAAATGGGTTTTTAACTATTAACCTTTTGTCATCTCACGAAATAAGTAGGCTACATGGATAGATCAGCTTCTCCTACCCCAAAAACATATATTGCATGTTGAATAGCTCATCCCGGTTTGTAAAATACATATATTTTATATATCGGACTGCAAAATCACCCCAAACAGGTCAGTGACCAGTGAGGGCATCGGCGAGTTGGCGAGGGCTCGCCAAAAATGCTGGCCAGGGCGGGCCGCAGTTCATTGGCTAGCCCGTTTTCGGCCACATTTTCTACAATTCTAGTCTGACTTCAAATGGTCATATCTCCCTCGTTATAACTCCGAATTAGGAAATTCAAAAACCAGATTGAATCTTAATAAGTCTAGTTTTATATAAAAATAATAAAAAATCTTAATATAGTTAAATATAGGTCATTGTGACAACTGTCTGGAAATCATTAGTTTGGACAGGTGCCGCTTCTAGAATTTCTAGATTTTCCTACAACACGAAACCTAATGAAATTTGGTAAAGATGAAGTAGACTTGATGATGAACTATTAGAAAAATAATTAAAATGATATACTACCTCAATTCTCCAGAAAGGGGCGTAGAACTTCCTTAGGATCGTATTCTATCATAATTAGGGCGGAATTTGGTTAAGTACTGAACTAAACGATCAATAGAATTAACTCGAACCACTTTAAATACTATCTGCAAGACCCAAAACTTGTGGAACCGTTGATGCTACATTATCCAAAAATCTAAGATTAATCTCATTACTCGGTTGCTCTCGGGAGCATCACGAAACTCCGTATCAGATCTGAACCGCTCGTCGAAAGTCCAATTAACGCAAAGTTAAATGATTAGGACCGCCTTGTTGGGCTTGACAACCATTTCAGAAGTCAAATCCAGATAATGTCCCACGGCTATTCGCTTGAGCCTAGAGTGAAGAGTGTGAGAAAATGTAGATTTCTTAAGAAATCAAGTCTCATTTAAGTAATCTAAGACTTGTCACTTGCGGGCTTGATGTAAGCAATCAGACCGTCAGAATCTGACCCAAATACATCCTCGGATCAGGGGAAATTTCATACACATGTCCATGTACTTGTAACCCTAATCGAGTTCCGGTGACCATTGAACTGAAACTGGTCCGCCACGCGTGATCTGAGAATCCGACTGGAACGAAGAGTTAACTCCACCTAGATCTAAGGTTGGTGAGCTTAAGTCCGACCGCACATAGAAAAGGGGCCGCCAGAAGTGCTCCGTTGGATCGAAACGGACCCGCTTTGGACATAACCTAAGTATACCTTGTGCCTGAGTCTATTTTGGAGAGTTTTAGCCTATATAAGGACCTTAAAACCTCTCTCATTCAGCCCATACGAATTTGGGAGAAACCCTAGAAGAGAGAAGAGAGAAAAGAGAGAGAAAGTGTGAGAGTTGTGGGACATCTCCCTGCCACTCTACCCTGCTACTATCCGTGCCTAAACACATCGTTCTTATCGCTTTCCCGGCATTTTCAACTTCGTTTCTAGGTAAGAAACCCTAACCTTAATCTGATCTAGGGTTATGAACATTGCAAATGATGGAATAGCTAATCTATTTCAATCTATAGGTTTCCAAACTGTCGTATACTAAAGCTTAGCGAATCTATCGAGCCCGTTACGATTCTACGGCATAAGGTGCGGACTTTAGACGTATAGGTTATGGTTTTCAACGCTTTTAATGTCAGATAATGATAGATTCATGATCTGCATGCAATTGCACATGTACAAAGTGCTGTCCGTTTCGTTTTTCGATAATACATTAACTATGTTGAATATACTGTATTCCTCATATTTGTAGAAAATATCGTATACGTACAAATTTTGAAAGTATCTTAGCCATGATTAATTACTGTATGAACATGCTATATATATGTATAATACTCACTCGGTGAAAGGATTCACCCTAATACATGTTTTTGCTAGTATACGCTATGTATGTTAAAAGAGTGTACTCTAAGTGTTTGTGAAAATGACCGAATGAGTATAGAATTCGCATTCGTGCTCGCCATGACTAATTGTCATGGATATATGATTGTTGTATTGGCGATACCCCTTTGACGAAAGGATTTATTCTAAATCACGCCACGACCAATATACACTATATATGTTAAAATATGTATCCCAAGTGTTTGTGGAAATGACTGAATGAATATGGAACTTGGATTCCTGCTTGCCATGACTATCTGTCGTGAGTGCACGTGTGTTATAAGTGGGGTAACTCCCTAGTGAAAGGATTTGGCCTAATACCTATGTGATCAACATACGTCATGTATGTAGTCTAAAGTGTTTGATGCAATGTTTGAATGAGTAGTAGTTAGTAAATTGTAATGTATAAGGGTTTTGAGATAGGATTCTCAACTACCTTAGTGATATGTATGATTTCCTTCATGTAAGTTGGTTAGTTTAATCACTTACTGCTTTATGAAACGTATGTGTTTGGATTTCCTGCTTGCATTGTGTTTTATAACATGCCTGTTAATATGTTTAAATTACTTGTTTATTTAATTCCGCTCTGACTACTTCACATGTTTAAGTTGTATTCCATAAAATCCGTGAAGGGTGATGGGGGAGTGGTGTAACGATTCCGTGCAACTGCCCTGGCAGCCCTAAGCGGACAATATTGGACATTTGATTGTATGATTTGAAATCTTGATCCATTACTACTTTAAATGTTCCGTAATTGATTGTGTTTGGGGCTATCATTATAGTCTAGGTAATCGAAAACGGAAATGAATGCGTGGTTGAGATTCGTTCGCCATGCGAGATATGTTCGACGAACCTGAGTCGTACTTCGGTTGATGATAGTGGCTGGCCACACGAAGTGCTTATGCGCTTCATATCGTTCAACTTGTTGTGCACTCAAGCTAGCCGAGCTCGTCAAGTAACCCGATTTGTCTTATGTATGTTCACCATGTTTGGACGCCTCTGTTTGAACCTGAGGTACTAACCTTACCAGTAGAATCCCATTAACCGTGGTACCTCGATCCGCTAAGACTCATGAGCCGGGCATGGTGGTATGGGACACCGTGGTCGAGCTGTCGATCTACGCTGGGGCCATGAGCCTCCCCGTAGTGACCATTGAGCAACCAGACTCGTGAGCCGATTATGGTGGTATAGGATACTATATTCGAGCTGTCGGCCTACACTGCTTTGATGGGTGATGGGGGAGTGGTGAAGCAATTCTATGTAAAGCCCTGCTAGCCCTGACCATACCCGGTGTAGTGACCTCGAGCATACTCTAAATTTGCGGTGAGGCAACGAGCCTTCCCGTAGTAACAAAGTATAAACTAGGCCCGTATTGATAAGGTGATGGGGGAGTGGTGTAACGATTCCGTGTAACAGCCCTGACAGCCCTTGCAGGGACCTAAAAACATACCATCGTATGAGATTGTCTAGGATTGACAACCCTAGAATGGATCATTGTTTGGGAATGATATAAGGAAGGTACCTTAGTTTCCCAATACTGCTGCTTGAAATGGACTAATAACAACTCGGTAATCACGCTCATCATCGCATTGCATGTTCCTGGAAGATGTGGAGCACAGAGGGTGACAGCATGCCGCGGACGTAAGATGGTGCCGCACGAGGGAGTATGTTGGCGAGAGCATGCATCATAATCGCATCTCATCAATGCATTAATTATAATACATAGGAATGTTGATTGTACTGATTAATCATTACTGCTTGACTGGATTGATAACATGTTAACCTATGCTTTATTGTTCCACTTAGTTGATCATTCACTCCCACGTTACGGGACGGTGTTTCGGACATCCACCAGGCTTTGTCCGATTGCAGGTGGCGACGCTACTCCTGAGGCAGAGCCGGACTTTGTGACGACGAGGATGTTTTCTCGTATATGCTATTTTCTGGCGGCTTCATGTGAGTCGTGTCTTGATCGACGAGGTTCCACGGATGTCGACTAAAGGACCTTACAAATTTTATATATTTTTGAATTGTACTTGTCATTCATTAACCTGGTAACCTTATCACACTCTAGATTCTTACCATAGTTTATATATTTTATAAATCTATCACAGTCTTCCACTTGCAATTTAACTGTCTATGGAGTATGATATGTTGTTTTGGTATCATCTCATTCATGATTTAATGCTCTCATCATAATTATCATTATCTATGTTGCATAAGTGATGCGTTGGAACTCGGGAGTTGAGCTTTGCTCGACCCCCGATTTTCAGGGCGTTACAAATGGTATCAGAGCATGATTTGGATTAAACCGGAGCTGAGTTTATGGTCTCACGACATACGCTGGCACGTTTTGACTTAGGTGGGTGTGAGAAAAAAGTAGAGACTATCATAGGTAGCTCGATTTCGTCGATCGACGAAGTTCACTAAAATTGGTCGTGTTGTTGGAGTCTGTACGCAACCGGGATCGCACGAGTCGACCCCAAAACACTTCTAGACCGTCAAACGACGGGTTTAGATCACAACTCACCCCATCCCAGCCGTTAGAAGTTGATAAATACAGTTGTGCATCAAAAACCACCCGAAAGGACCCGAAACGAAGCAAATCGGGGTCGTGGGCCTACCCACACTCATCCAAAGGGACCCAGGGTGGGCCCCAAATCTTTTTGGGACCTAGGGGGTCTCGAGGACCTCGCCCAAGTGGCAAGTCATCGCCACTTTGTCTAGGGAGTGGCGAGGTCTCGCCGGTTAGCGGGCCGGGCCGGGCCTGCGGCTCGGGCCGATGGTGTTTGGGAGCTAGGGTGACCCCCTGGTGTGTGAGTCGTCGATTAAAACTCCCCCAAACTAGTACCTCCTTCACAAATTACCCCTCCAAGCTCCCTTTTCTCTCTAAACTTGTTGTCCTCTCTCTCAAACTTCCCTTCCAATCGTCCAATCTACCATTTTCGACCACAAACCATTACCTTCCAATGTTTCCAGCAATCTATACCTCCCAACTCACTCCATTCTCTCTCATTTGAGCCCATACATCTCCCATTGGTGGCTCAAAATCGTGTAAGCTCTCCAACCCATCCTACCTCTCCATTTTCCTCCTTCAACTACTGTCATTTGAGCCTTGGCACACCCCTTGGAGGCTCAAATCCGTAGAGAACCAAAGAAACCAGCCCTATTCCCCTTTTCTTCACTTTTCCATGGCTCTATCCGAGCTTAGTACAGTCATTTTCTCGGATGTCTATTCATTCATATTGTGGTCTTATAGTTTGCCTTGGTTACCGCCTTTGGATGTTTATGTTTTCATGTTGATGGGTGTAGTAGTTGGTAGAATGTTTTAGATGTTTGAGGACGTTTGGGTCGTTCGGACAACTACATTAAGTGAGATTAGGTGGATGGAATTGTAAAAGTAATAATAAATGTATTTGTAAAGTACGGTCCCTATATTGGGTGTATCCCATGTTTTCCAATGCCATGTTTGGAATGTATGCAATGAAAAGTATATTCCGAGATTTCCTTTCAATTACACTTAGAAATTCAACATCATGGGATTTGAAAATCCCATCTAACACCTTCCAACACAAGGCTCATTTTCCACAGCCTATGACATTAATTTTAATCCCCTCCCACCCTCCTACCAAACATGCCACTCCCAAATCCCGAAGTGGGATTAGCAATGCAAGCCCATTTAATACAACGTAAGACCACTGGCCAAATAGGCCCTTGGTGTTTTGGACCTAGAGTGCTATTCCTAGATTCGAACGACTTAACAGTATGGGAAATCCACTAAATTGATAACGTGAACCCTAAGACCTTCTTAACTAGTATGAACATGTGTGAAATGCTTGAGCGTAGTTACATTCAAGTGCAGGCCACTCAATTCCAATCAGACAACGTTTGACCCTAAGTGATAAACAATTTCTTGTATTAGAACATAGACTTTGGATTATAATTATTGGTTGGTTATACTAAGGAATGTAGATAAATTTAGTTAGTTGACTTGATTAAGTTGGAGCGAGACCCCATTCCTTCGTTGAATCCCCTTGGTACTCATAGGCTTCTTTAACAACTCTTAGGAGGCTTGTTTGATTAGTAACTATTCACGCTCAGAGGAAACTTATATATCCCTTGGATTTAATGATAGGTCAAATCAATACACCCCTTAGAATTGTCTTCTCAAGGACTTAGTACAATCGAGAACACGGAGCAGAGAAACCATATATAAGTGAGGTATTCGCGGTTTGAATCGAATTCTCAATACTGGGAGTGACCAATGAACCCTATGCTCTGATCAAGCAAAAGGTCGGGATCGACTAGGATTAAGAAATGATATGACAATTTTCTGTCTTCGCGAGGTAGAAGGTCCATGTATCCGACTCAGACCCCCTACACAACTTTCCTTCCATGTTGGCCTGACCACTTGCAACTAAAAGTTTATAACTTCGTCTTTTATAAGTATTATGAGTATATAGCCGATAGAGACTTTGTCTTTTAGGCCTAAGGAATTGCCCAAATGGGCAACAGACAGTTAGGAATTAGGTCCTAAATTACATGCCATGTCGGCATACATATTGTGCATATGAACGTAGAAAGATAGCCTGCCTGTTAAGCTACACATGATTAAATAGGATAAGTCTGGACTGTGGCAAAGGTCCTTCCCTGGTATAGTTAGGCATCTTACCACAAACTTACACTCGTCCCTGAAATCAACTGCAACACCCTTCATTTTTAGCTCCTTTCTGTAAACATAGGTACCAATGCCATAGTACACATCATCGATGGAAGGAAGACCAATGTATTGGGAGATCGTATCCCATTTCGTGTCAAATATAGGTCCTAAATTACACCTTGTTCCGACATACGGATCAGGACAGATCCTTGAGCCTTGAGAGTGAAAATTATTTTCAAGGGGGGTAGCCTAAAATGTACTAGATTAGTATGCACAAGATACACCTTACAACGCGTAAATTAATAAGTCTTAGGCAAATGAAATAATAGAATCCTTACATATTACCCTTATCCAATTTCGGGGACGAAATTATGTTTAAGGGGGGTAGATTGTAACATCCCAGATTTTTCCCAACCTGATGATAGACGTCCTCAGGCAATGGGTCGATCCTAACACCTGATTAACTTCTTAAACGCTCAATTCAAAAGTCTCAAATCCCTTTTCAAATCATTTTCTTCAAAATCTCACATTTCACTACCTCGTCCTTCAAAATTTTCTATGTGCTTTCATATTAGACACAAATCTTAAAGTTTAGGTGATATTGATCAATACTTAACCTAAAAATTACTATGAATAGTAAATAAATAAATAATATGGGTTTTTAACCATTAACCTTTTGGAATCTCACGAAATAAGTAGGCTACATGGATGATCAGCTTCTCTCACCCCAAAAACATATATTGTACGTCGAATAACTCATCCCGGTTTATAAAATACATCCATTTTACATATCGGATGGCAGAATCACCCCAAACAGGTCAGTGACCAGCGAGGGCATCGCTGAGTTGGTGAGGCCTCGCCAAAAATGCTGGCCAGCACGGGCCGCAGTTCATTGGCTGGCCCGTTTTCGGCCACATTTTTGGCAATTTTGGTCCGACTTCAAAAAGTCATATCTCCCTCGTTATAACTCTGAATTAGGTGATTCAAGAATCAGATTGAATCTTAATAAGTCTAGTTTCATATAAAAAATAATAAAAAATATGATAAAAATTTTAATATAGTTAAATATAGGTCGTTGTGACAATTATTTGGAAATCATTAGTTTGGACAGCTGCCACTTCTAGAATTTTTAAAAATTTTCTACAACATGAAACCAAATGAAATTTGATAGAGATGAAGTAGACTTGATGATGAACTAAGAAAAAATAATTAAAATGATATACTACCTCAAATCGCCAGAAAGGGGCGTAGAACTGTCTTAGGATCATATTCTGTCATAATTAGGGCGGATTTTGGTTAAGTACTAAACTAAACGATCAATAGAATTAGCTCGAACCACTTTAAATACGATCTACAAGACCCAAAACTTGTGGAACCATTGAGGCTACATTATCCAAAAATTAAGGATTAATCTCATTACCCGGTTGCTCTCGGGAGCATCACGAAACTCTGTATCAGATCTGGACAACAAGTCGAAAGTCCGATTAACGCGAAGTTAAATGGTTAGGACAGCCTTGTTGGACAACTATCTTGGAAGTCAAATCCAGATAATGACCCACGTCTATTCGCTTGAGCCCGGAGTGAAGAGTGTGAGAAAATGTAGATTTCTTAAGAAATCAAGTCTCATTTAAGTAATCTGAGACTTGTCACTTGTGGGCTTGATCTAAGCAATCGGACCGTCAGAATCTGACCCAAATACACCCTCAGATCAGGGGAAATTTCATACACATGTCCATGTACTTGTAACCCTGATCGAGTTCCGGTGACCATTGAACTGAAACTGGTCCTTCACGCGTGATCTGAGAATCCGACTGGAATGAAGAGTTAACTCCACATAGATCCAAGGTTGGTGAGCTTAAGTCCGATCGCACACAGAAAAGGGGCAGCCAGAAGTGCTCCGTTGGATCGAAACGGACCCGCTTTGGACATAACCTAAGTATACCTTGTGCTTGAGTCTATTTTGGAGAGTTTTAGCCTATATAAGGACCTTAAAACCTCTCTCATTCAGCCCATACGAATTTGGGAGAAACCCTAGGAGAGAGAAGAGAGAAAAGAGAGAGAAAGTGTGAGAGTTGTGGGAGCATCTCCCTACTACTCTACCCTGCTACTATCCGTGCCGAACCACATCGTTCTTATCGCTTTCCCGGCGTTTTCAACTTTGTTTCTAGGTAAGAAACCCTAACCCTAATCTGATCTAGGGTTATCAACATTGCAAATAATGAAATAGCTAATCTATTTCATTCTATGGTTGCCAAACTGCCGTATACTAAAAACTTAGCGAATCTATCGAGTCCGTTACGATTCTACGGCATAAGGTGCGGACTTTAGACGTGTAGGTTATGATTTTCAACGCTTTCAATGTCAGATAATGATAGATTCATGATCTGCATACAATTACACATGTACAAAGTGGTGTCCGTTTCATTTTTCGGTTATACGTTAACTTTGTTGCATATACTGTATTCCTCGTATTATAGAAAATATCGTATACGTACAAATTTTGAAAGTATGTTAGCCATGATTAATTACTGTATGAACATATTATATATATGTATAATACTCACTCGGCAAAAGGATTCGCCCTAATACATGTTTTTGCTAGTATACGCTATGTATGTTAAAAGAGTGTATTCTAAGTGTTTGTGAAAATGACCGAATGAGTATAGAATTCGCATTTGTGCTCGCTATGACTAATTGTCATGGATATATGATTGTTGTATTGGTGATACCCCTTTGGCGAAAGGATTTGCCTTAAATCACGCCACGGCCAATATACGTTATATATGTTAAAATATGTATCCCAAGTGTTTGTGGAAATGACTGAATGAATATGGAACTTGGATTCCTGCTTGCCATGACTATCTGTCGTGAGTGCACGCGTGTTATAAGTGGGGTAACTCCCTAGTGAAAGGATTTGGCTTAATACCTATGTGATCAACATACGTCATGTATGTAGTCTAAAGTGTTTGATGCAATGTCTGAATGAGTAGTAGTTAGTAAATTGTAATGTATAAGGGTTTTGAGATAGGATTCTCAACTACCTTAGTGATATGTATGGTTTCCTTCATGTAAGTTGGTTGTTTAATCACTTACTGGTTTATGAAACGTATTTGTTTGGATTTCCTGCTTGCATTGTGTTTTATAACATGCTTGTTAATATGTTTGAATTACTTGTTTATTTAATTCTACTTTGACTACTTCACATGTTTAAGTTGTATTCCATAAAATCCGTGAAGGGTGATGGGGGAGTGGTGTAACGATTCCGTGCAACAGCCCTGACAGCCCTAAACGGACAGTATTGGACATTTGATTGTATGATTTGAAATCTTGATCCATTACTGCTTTAACTATTCCGTAGTTGATTGTGTTTGGGGCTATGATTATAGTCAATGCAATCGGAAACGGAAATGAATGCGTGACTGAGATTCATTCTCCATGCGAGATGTGTTCGACGAACCTGAGTTGTACTTCGGTTGACGATAGTGGCTGGCCACACAAAGTGCTTATGCGCTTCATATCGTTCAACTTATTGTGCACTCGAGCTAGCCGAGATCGTCAAGTAACCCGATATGTCTTATGTATGTTCACCATGTTTGGACGCCTCTGTTTGAACCTGAGGTACTAACGTTACCGGTGGAATCTCGTTAACCGTGGTACCTCGATCCGCTAAGACTCATGAGCCAAGCATGGTGGTATGGGACACCGTGGTCGAGCTGTCGGCCTACACTGGGGCCACGAGCCTCCCCGTAGTGACCATTGATCAACCAGACTCGTGAGCCGATTATGGCGGTATGAAACACTATATTCGAGCTGTCGGCCTACACTTCTTTGATGGGTGATGGGGGAGTGGTGCAACAATCCATGTAACAGCCCTGGCAGTCCTGACCGTACCCGTGTAGTGACCTTGAGCATACTCTAAATCTGCGGTGAGGCGACGAGCCTTCCCGTAGTAACAGAGTATAAACTAGGCCTGTATTGATAAGGTGATGGGGGAGTGGTGTAAAGATTCCGTGTAACAGCCCTTGCAGCCCTTGCACCAACCTAGAAACACACCATCGTATGAGATTGTCTAGGATTGATGACCCTAGAATGGATCATTGTTTGGGAATGATATAAGGAAAGTACCTTAATTTCCCAATACTGCTGCTTGAAATGGACTAATAACAACTCGGTAATCATGCTCATCATCGCATTGCATGTGCCTGGAAGATGTGGAGCACTGAGGGTGACAGCATGCCGCGGACATAAGATGGTGCCGTACGAGGGAGTATGTTGGCGAGAGCATGCATCATAATCGAATCTCATCCTTGCATTAATTACAGTACTTAGGAATGTTGATTGTACTGCTTTATCATTTCTACTTGACTGAATTGATAACATGTTAACCTATGCTTTATTGTTCCACTGAGTTGATCACTCACTCCTATGTTATGGGACGGTGTTCCGGACACCCACCAGACTTTGTCTGATTACAGATGGCGACGCTACTCCTGAGGCGGAGCCGGACTTTGTGATGATGAGGATGCTTTCTCGTATATGCTGTTTTCTGGCGGCTCCATGTGAGTCGTGTCTTGATCGACGGGGTTCCAGGGATGTCGACTAGAGGACCTTACACAATTTGTATATTTCTAAATTGTACTTGTCATTCATTAACCTGGTAACATTATCACACTCTGGAGACTTACCATAGTTTATATATTTTCTACATCTATCACAGTCTTCCACTTACAATTTAACTGTCTCTGGAGTATGATATGTTGTTTTGGTATAATCCCATTCATGATTCAATGTTCTCATCATAATCATCATTATCTATGTTGCATAAGTGATGCGTTGGAACTCGGGAGCTGAGCTTTGATCGACCCCCGATTTTCAAGGCGTTACAGGGCAAGATCACTTGGATCTGTTCCAGCAATGAGGACCATAACTCAAGAGGAAGTACAAAAAGCTGTTGAAGAAGCCGTCAGGGTGGAAAGGGTGCATGAGAATGTTGGTCGGTTCAGATATCAGACACCATATCCACAGGAAGTAGAGGATGTCCCATTCCCAGTTAACTTCAAGCACCCGAATTTTTAAAAGTTTAATGGAGAGGGGTCGCCGGAGGAGCATTTAGTGCACTTTATTACCAGCACGGGGAATTTCTCCACGATACCACAGTACTTCTTACGTTTATTCGAATCATCCCTAATAAGTAAAGCGTTCGATAGTAGTCCGGCTCAAGGATTGATACGCACGTGGAAGCAGATGCAGGACGTCTTTATGTCAAACTTCTTCTCTTCAGAGCGCGATGTCAGCATCACAGAGTTAGCTTCAATACAGTAGAGAGAAGGGGAACCAATGGAGAAGTTTATAAATAGATGGAAGACACTGGAGACTCGTGCAGGCAGCTGCTAGAGGAAAAAAAAACAGGTCAAGATGTGTCTAAATTCCATGGAAACAAGGATTGCTTTTGGGCTCACTAGTACTGATATCAAGACTTTCTGTGACTTGGCCACCAAAGCCCACACCCTAGAGCTTGTTGACTCGAAAAATGCTAGCGTTTCACTATGAAACAGCTAGAAGAGGACCCATTAAGTTAATCACAAATACTGTAGACCACGAAAAATGGAGTCAGGAAATAAGGGATTCACGAGAAAAAAAAGGAAAGAGTGGATGGAAGAATCAAGCCGTCCTAGAAGCAGGTTCACTGAAAAAGACCCAGATCGCTTAATTCTCATTAAGGGTTTGCATTTGATAGAGAAGGTGTTATCCCTATGATGAACCAGTTGTTGAAAGCCGGTACGATATAATTACCTACGTCCAAGTGCCCTGAAGATGCAGGAAGATCAAGAGAAAGAGATTTCTTCCGCTACCATCGTCTAGTAGGGTATTCGACAGAAAAATAATAGACATTAAAATGCATTAAAAAATGATAAACAAGGGCGAAATAGTGATCGGAAAAGAAAAAGAAAGTGATGCAAAGGCAACGGTGAATGTGTTAACAGTTCGGGAAAGTGCTCATGAAAAAGCAGAGAAAGAAAATTGTGAGATGAAAGGGAAGGCCATGGTAATTATGCTACAGTCAGGAAAAAGAATGGCAAGTCCCCCAAGGTAGAAAGTCAGAATGACAAGAACTGAGGTCACCAGGGATTAGTGCAATAGTGACAAGAGAGAAGCGAAGGATGAAATAGCAAAGGTGACTTATGACATAGTGAATCATTTGAAAGGTATAGCAGCTAGGTTAAGCATTTATAACGCGTTAAAGTTATCAGAAAAGATTTCTCACAAAGTCTGATTCAAGCGCTATCTGACCACAATGTCAGAGAAACGTTGCTAGTGGAAATGGAAAATGAATAACGCAAGGAACGGGAGGACGGTATGCCAGTAGTTTCCTTATCTGATGATGATCTAGCTTGTGATATAGGGCATAATAGGCCATTAATGATAGTAGGCCACATTCGCAGCAAATAAGTAAAAAAGGATTATTCTCGACAACAGATTTGCAGTGAACCTGTAACTGTTAACAGTGTTAAATAAATTGGGTTATCGCCGTTCCGATTTGCACCCTAGTGGAATAATGATATAGAGCTTTAACCAAGATGGGCAGTGTGTGCTCGGCAAAATTACGATGACATTGGAAATAAGAGAATTAACTACTGATGTTGTTTGTCATGTGATCAGTGCGGTCACAACATATAATCTTCTCTTGGGCAAACTGTGGATACATCAGTACGATATTATACCTTCTACCTATCATCAATGCTTCAAGTACTATAGGGATGGTATACAGTATAAAGTAATGGCCAATGCAAGACCATACATAGAAGTTGAAGCCTTTTTTGCAGATGCCAGTTATTATGATGAATTAGCCAGAGGAGAAGAGAAAAAAGAATGATGAAAATAAAGCCCTAAAAAATAATCATGTGAAAACAATAAAAGGGGAGTCCGAAAAGGTAGGGTCGTCCGAAACTTCAAGAGCAAAGAAGAAGTTTTATTTTCTATCGAAACATCTGAGGCATCCAAGACAACTACCCTTAATGTTACTATCGCCTGAATAGTTGAAAATCCTGCAGTCAAATTATAGAGTACCATTGTCATATGCTGAAAAAACAAGCCATTACTGGCTATTCTAGGAAAATTTCATGTTAAAGCCAATGCGAAATATCCGAAGCCCATTGAATTTTACGCCTCTTCAGAAGTAAGGGCTGAGAATAATGTGTATCATAGAAAGCTGACTTCTCACGATCTCAAGAAATACAGTACGAGAAGTAGAAGAATGATGAACATGATGGGTTTTGATGATGAAGAACCGACTGGTTTAAATCATGGGAAAGGAATTTAGGTCCCTATTGGAGTTAGTCAGAAGAGGAGAGAAAAATTTTAAGTATTGGGGGCAGGGTCTTCAGTAAATATGGCTACAGTCAATCAGTTATCAGAGACCGATCCTAAAATAGTCAAACATCCTGAGACAGCTCCAAAGAAGATAGAAGATGGGGGGCAGCAGACAGTCGACAGTTTGTGAGAGGTAAATTTAGGCACAAAAGAAGAGCTGAGAAATACATTCATAAGCACTGGTCTTCCTGAATAAGAAGCCGAATAGTGTATCTAACTACTAAAAGAAAATAAAGACGTTTTTGCCTGGTCATATGTGGAAATGTCAGGCTTAAAACCATCAATGGTAGTACATCGATTAAATATTTCCAATGACAAAAGACCAATTAAGAAAGCGCAAAGGTGATTTCATCCAGATTTGGTCTCTCTGATAAAAGAAGAAGTGAACAAGTTGATCAAAGTCAGATCCATCAAAGAGGTCAAATATCCCAGGTGGATATCGAATATTTTCCCAGTAAAAAAAGAAAAGTGGACAAATCAGGGTGTGCGTAGATTTCAGGGATCTGAATGAGGTTTGCCCGAAGGATGACTTTCCCCTCCCAATAATGGAACTGTTGATTGAGAGTATAATGCAATATGTTGTCATGTCTTTCATGGATGGCTATGCTGGTTACAATCATATTAGAATGACACCTGAAGACAAAGAAGCAACATTGTTTAGAACTTCACTAGGAATTTAATGCTACAAGGTTATGCTGTTCGGTCTTAAGAATGTTGGGGCAACTTACCAAAGGGCGATGCAAAGTATCTTTCAAGATATGATGCATAAGCATGTCGAATGTTATGTTGATGACATGGTGGTTAGGTCAGGTAATCATCAAGAACACCGTGAGCATTTAGCATCAGTCTTCCATTGACTCAGAAAGAAGCAACTAAAGATGAACCCGGCTAAATGTGCTTTCAGAGTGCTGTCAGGAAAGTTTCTTGGTTTCATCATCAGGCACAAGGGTATCAAAATTGACCCAGGGAAAGTCAAGGCCATCCAAGATATACCGCCTCCGAAAACATTGAAGGAACTAAAGAACTTGTAAGGGAAACTGGTGTATATTCACCGTTTTATTTCAAATCTGGCAGGGAGATGTCAGCCATTTTCCCATTTGATGAAGAAAGGAACAAAGTTCGTGTGGGATAAGGCCTATTAGAATGCGTTCGATTCAATAAAAGAATTGTTGTGATAGCCTCCGGTATTGACAGCTCCTATAAAACGTAAACCACTTATCTTGTACACATCTGTGACTGAAAACTCGTTGGGAGCCTTGTTAGCACAGGTGAATGAAGATGGAAAAAAAACTTCTCTTTATTACTTGAGTTGAACTTTGATAGGTGCAGAATGTAACTACGCTCCAATCGAGAAAGAATGTCTGGCACTGATATTTGCAGTACAGAAATTGAGACATTATTGTCTCTCTCATGATACAGTTTTGATTTCAAGGGCAGATCCGATAAAGTTTCTAATGACAAGGCCGATGTTATCAGGAAGGTTGGCCAAATGGATGTTGTTACTTTCGGAATATACAATCACCTATGAACCTGTGAAAGCACAGTGAAGGGACAAGCAGTGGTAGATTTCTTGGCAGTGCATCCGGTAACAGAAAGTGAAACAATTAGCGATGATTTTCCCGATAAGTAGGTAATGATGATTGAGTCACAAGGTTAATGGTAGATGTATTTCAATGGTGCTTCTTGAGTGTCAGGAGCGGGGCAGGAGTTATTCTCATCACTCCTCAGGGTGATCTATTACCCTATTCTCTCACATTAGGCCGCTTGCATGAATAATGAAGCCAAATATCGAGCTCTCATCATCGAAATGGAAATTTCCTAAGAAACGAAAATAAAGACGTTATAGAATTTTGGAGATTCCAAGCTGATTATAAATCAGCTAATGACTGAGTTTGAAATAAGAAAACAAGAACACTTTCCACATTATCGAAAAGCCCAACAGTTACTGGAGCAATTTTGCCATGTTGAAATCAAGCATGTACCTCGATCTAAAAATGCAAAGGCAGATGGTTTGGCTTGTCTAGCAGTAGTCCTATCCTGCCTGAACCGAAGTCCACTCTAAGTAACTATAGAAGAGAGGAGATTCCTGCCCTCTTATGAAGTTATCAATGAAGTCATCGAAGCGCTCCCTATTTCATGTTTAGAAGTGACATCAGATGATTGGAGACAACCGTTCAAAGATTACCTCAAATATGATATTTTACTAGAAGATCTAGCACAAAGGCAACAAATTAGGTAGAGATCGAGCAGGTTCAACATTTGTAGTAAAGTGCTCTATAGAAAATCTTACAACGAGATGCTGCTACGTTGTCTTGATGAACAAAAAGTAGGTCAAATGCTACGAGAAGCTCATTCTGGGGATTGCGAGGCACAACAGGCTGGACGAAATTTATTTCATCGGATACATCGAATGGGGTATTACTGGCCCACAATGTTCAAAGATGCAATGGATTATGTAAAAAGGTGCCATAAATGTCAGATCCATAGAGATGTCATGCATATTCCCCCTGAAGAACTACATTAAACCTTCGCTTCTTGGCCCTTCACCACTTGGGGACTCGATGTTATCGGGACCATAAATCCACCTTCATCTAAGGGAAAACAATATATTCTGGCAGCAAAAGACTACTTCTCCAAGTGGAATAGAAAGGATCGATCGCATTATTTCAATGTCAAAGAGAAAAATGTGGTCAATTTCATTCGATATGCGATAATATATTATCACGGCATCCCGAAGAAGATTGTTACCGATAATGGTACTCCTTTTAAGAACAAAGGCATGGAGAAACTGTGTCAAAAGTTCGATATCCACCATCATTTTAAACACCTTACTATCCACCGACAAATGGATTAGCAGAGGCATTTAACAAAACGATTGTGAAAATATTGAAAAAGACGGTGACTGGAAACAAGCGTGATTGGGATGAAAAGTTGCAAGAGGAGCATTATGGGCGTATAGGACTACTCACCGAATGGAAACAAGCGCAACACCGTATTCATTAGTTTACGGCGTAGAGGTGGTTGTTCCAATTAAAACACAAGTCACGTTGCTCAGAATAGCAGTGCATCAGTCGATTATAGATGATGAAAACACAAAGATAAGATTGAAAGAATTAGACCTACTCGATGAGAAGCGTCTGGCAGCCCAGCAGCGATTACAGTTGTTTTAGGTAAGAATATCGGCTGCCTTTGATAAATGTGTAAGATATCGCTCTTTCAAGAAAGGGGACATGGTATTAATGTTAAAAAGACCAATAGTAGTGACCTGCAGAACAGGAGGCAAGTTTGAGCCCAAATGGGATGGGTCATACATCATAAAAGAAGTATATTTGAATGGAGCATACAGAGTGATTGATTAAGATGGACAAGGTATCAGTATACTAGTCAATGCGCACTTCATCAAGAAGTATCATCCCTGAAGATGGTTCCGATTTTGATTTAGAAGATTATCGCCATAATGCTTCTATATCAAAAGGGGGCAAAGACAAGTGAAATCATGTTATATATTCTTTGTTAGATGATTGAATAAAGGAGGAATTCCAAATATATCATCAAAGATTACATATCAGTGATTTCTTTTTAAAACAGAGAGAGAGAGAGAGAGACGAGAGAGAGAGAGAGAGTAACATCGTTGTCATCATCATCGTTGTCATCATCAAATAAGCTTTGTTGAAATTGTCGAAATTGGCATCATCACCAGGCCGATATATATATATATATATATAGCGATATATATATATATATATATATATATATATATATATATATATATATATATTATATATATATATTATGAGCATAGCGCGGATATCGTCAGCATTTTCAGTAGTGGTGATATATCGATCAAGACACCTATTATCTATTATGACAACGATGCAGCTTATCATCACTTAAGGCAGCCTAGCCAAGCCTATACAGCCAATACACTTAAAGACTATCTCCATCGCCATTCGAGCAGCGATGAGAAGCCAGTGACCCTAAAAAGCCCATGAAGGTCATCGTATGCATACCCATGCGGGCAACGGATAAAGCCAATGACTGAAAGCCCTAAAGGGCCAAAAAGTCCTTAACGGCCAATCACACGTAACACCCATGCCGTCTGTATAGCTTTCTGACAGCATCATGAGGAACGGATGAAATTGCCCTCCTGTGAATGGGTCCGACCTTGTAGACGAAGAAAATATGGGTTACAGTGTGCACTCTTTAACCATTGTCCATAGATAGGCCAACCATGTATAAGACCCCCCAGATTCTTGGTTCAATTTCAGTAGTAACTCATGAGAAGGGCCTAAACCTACTCATTGATGTACAAGCGGCCCTAGATTTGGTACCCCAAAGGTCGTCTTGTGCGCCCCGTGAATTCTAGAGAGTTAATGCAGCCAACCCCGTGCGTAAATCCAACTGAGTTTACAGCCCTGGTAGCTTCACTGGGCCCCTCTGATGTATCGCGGTTTGTGAACTCACCAGGCTATGAGAAGTTCAGCGAACTCATAAGAGTTATAGAGACTATCACGTGAGACCCGACTTCACTACTCAAGAGTCTAAAAAACTGCGTTGCTCCACTACTCAAGAGCTTAAACTGTATGTGATCATCTAACTAAATTGAAATCTAGTATCGCCCTATAAAAAAAATCATATAGGAAATCCCATACTGACAATCATGATATGTTGATGTTTTTATCTCAATTCCTCGTTAAATATCATGTCAAGATTATTGCATAAATGAATATGCTTGGAATGATCCATGATTTAGGAATTTATGGAAAAACAAAATATCTCAAAAAATAGCATCATGTCTTCATTGGTATATGCTGAAAGTCAAAAGAAATTACATGTTCAGAAAAAAAAACATACACAAATGAAATTACATGTTCAGAAAAAAAAACATACACAAATGAAATCACATGTTCAAAGCTCGTCTGTAATTCATAATATTCCCATATACTTTTGCAAATCTTCCTTTAACTGAGCTTGAGCCGCAACATGTTTTGACTTTTCTTCATGGATGATCTTTGCCAGATCAGGAATTCCAGCTAGCTTATTTTCCAAGGATGCGATCATCTCTTCGCTTCTGAGTAATTCAGATCTCTCAGTATCAGCAGATTGGATACTGATTTGCATCTTTTCTTCGATTTCCTTCATGGTTGATTCCTTTGAATGATCTTTCAACTCCAACTGCAAGATTTCCTCTTTTAGGACAGCAATGCAGTTCTGAATAATTGTCCTATCATCAGCACAAGCCTTCAACTGTTCCTAAAGGGTTAATTGTTCTTGATTAAATCAGAAATAGTAGAAGTGATGAGGGAAGCCTTTTCCTTGGAAAGAGGTAGTTGTTTACCGTATTCAAATATCTTAGACGCAATGGTGACATTTTCCGCTGATGCTAGAGAAATTATTGAATCGTGAAATCTGAAGCAAGAGTCATGCAAGGCGGAAATGTTAATCTTTGCCATCTGTGTAGTACTTTCCAGAATTTCAATGGCAATGTCCAAGTCCGACCATTGTTCAGGATCCTTGAAAATATGAGCTATTGCCGACATAGAGTTCTTCATTAAAAGCATTTTGTGTGTAGGAATCTTCGCGAAAGACAATAGTTCAGATGCAGTGGCTACACATTCAGAGCTTGCTGCACCACTACATGGAGGAGTTCATATACTATAAAGAAGAAAAGAAGTTACAGAGATTATAACAAGGCCAGAGGATTCAGAAATTTCGATAAAGTAGCTGATATATATATATATATATATATATATATATATATACACACACACACACACACACACACACACACACACACACACACACCACACACCTGCTGTACAAGTACGACTTACAGGGGGTGGAACTTCCTAGACCGAAGAAGGACCAGCTCCCAACATATCGGCAAAAGAAGGCACTCTGGCCTCTGTTCTCAAATCTCTAGTAGTTAGGGTTGCCAGATCAGTGGTCTCTACTTGAAAAATAATTTCATGAGCGACCACTTTTGGTGCTACCAAAGGAACCAGAGGAACCCTCGGTAAAATCATCGGTGCAGTCGAAGGAGGATCTGTGAGAGGAGTATCACCCGTCCTAGCATTAACAACACCAGCACCTGAAATAAAGATATAACAATAATAATGAGATAACTATTGCAAAACGCGCGCGCACACACACACACACACACACACACACACACACACACACACACACATATATATATATGGAGCTAAAAAAAATGAGGGAGAGAAAATTCCTTACTTGGTGAATATCCAAATTCTCTGTAATTCAAAGGCTCATCTTCTTCCTCCTCTATTACTGCAGGGGACTTTGCAGGAATACTGACATTAGGAAGAGTCTCGAAAATCGGTGGGAGATGCTCTTTGTCAGTACCTTCTGCAATGACATCTTCCTTGTCATCGATGTCAACTTCTCCTTCTTCAAAATCATCATCATTTTCATCATTTTCATTATCTTCGTATTCGGCAGAAGCAGTACCTTCCGATGAAGAGGCTGAACTTTTCATCCCTAAATCTTCTTCGTCAACTTCTTCCATTATAACCTGTTTCCCTTTAGAGAGAGAACCTTGTGTCACGCCCCAAATCCGGGGACGGACAGCTTCCGTGATACCCCAAATCCGGCACTCGACTTCCATACACCAAGTCCCGAGTTCGGAACACCACAAGGAAGATTTTTGATTGAATTTTTTTTTGTTGTATATACATATAATAATACTTGAGCATGAAGATCCATGATCAAAATACCAAGCAACACTCTCCATTATAAATCCTGATGGTTACAAGTACAATGCTTTCCAAAAGGTACACGACGTCAACATTGTCAAATCAAAAAATATATAACCCTCATAATCGCCTAGGGAAATGTGTCATAAGGGATAGGTGGGTCCCGCAACATGCGGTCCATGACCATGATCATGCGTGGTCCACATCTTGTTATCTAAGCATCGATTGGCGCATGAGACGCGGCGTCAGAACCCTGGCGACGACACGGTCGCAATGGCATAGGTCTCGGGTCAAGCCGATTCGGATTTACAGGATGTGACTCAGGGTCACGGACAACTGTAATCTACGAGTCGCGGGTAGCCAGAATTCGACCGAGAGGACCACGAGATCCTATGAAATGAAATAGTCACTGGGACATGGGCGTGACACAAGGTGATGAAAGGTTGTGTGAGACCCGACCCAACTTCGCATGTGTGCATGTGTGTTTATGAGTATGCATCTCATTTATTTTGGTCCCATGGTCCTACCGATCAAATTTCGACGACCCGCGACTCTCAGATTGTGTTTGCGGTCACCGAGAGTTTGGTCACATAGACATGACTCGGATCAACCCGAGACCTATGCTATCGCGTTCGTATCATCGTTGCGGTTCTAACGACGCGTCTTGTCCATTCATCCAACTTATAGATCAAAAGTTGTGAGCATTTCATCATGTGGCCCACTTTTTGTACAAAAGCATATGGACCACTCTCATGGCACAAGTTCCCATGCACACCACCCACACCCACTACAATTCCCATGGAATAAACACTACCCACCCTAAACACTACCCACACCTAACCTAACCTAGCAAACATTGTTTGTATCACCATAGGTTATGATTACTTCCCTTAAAAAGCTTTTCCCTCTCCTTCCCTCTCATTTCTCTCTCTCTTCTCTTCTTCTGTAGCAATTTCCCTCCATTTCTCCAGCCATTTTCTTCCATTTTTTCAGCCACCTTTCTCCTTAATCCCCCACCATCTTACCCTTGAAACCTCATCTCCACCATTGATCCATCTCCCTTGGTGCTAAAGGACCTTAGTGTGGAAGTTTGGTGGTCATCTTTAAGGTGGGTGACTTTTCTTTTGTTGAATTCTTTTATTTTCCTTAATCTTATTATTTCTTAATGGATGGATTATATGGGACCAACCAATCCATGGTGGGGATCCCATTTGATCCCATGGATGTGGCCCTTTGGCCCATCCTACATGCATGTCATGATCCATGATGGGGCCATTCTCCATGGACCCCATCATGATGTATGTAATGATCCACTCCATCTTAAGGTCATCTAGACATTAAGGATCATGTTGGGATGATATCCCAACCATCCATAGTAATTATAGATCATGCATGTAGTGATTTTATGTTGCATGCACAATCAATGTAGTTATATGGGTATGATTCATTCTTGGGAGGGTCAATTAGTGGCGGGGCCCTATCTCATAGCTGGATTATGTTTCTTCTCCATCTTTTCTTTCCTGTCTTTATATTAAATTTGATGTATGTGGGGCCCACTTCAAGTGCCATGCAACTAGGCCCAAGTGGTTAGACATCCAGGCCCACCTTGTTGCCCCATATTGTTGGCATGTTTTGGACAGCCTTTGGGCTTGATTTTATGGATGATCTTGTAAGGGGCTTGGGTCTGAGAGTTGTGTGACCCATCTAAGTGGACCCCACCCTAAGAAAATGCTGATTTATTTCCCTTTTAATTATCTTTTGGGGTAGTTTGGACAGCAACATATTGCTGTACAAATCTGCCTGGACAGATTTTTGGGCAACCTTAGGGCCTGATTTATGCGTCTTTGGTGGAAATAATGAAATAAAATAATATATGATTCTTGTAGGATTATGACCCACCTACAACCATACCAAATTTTAGCCTCATCTGACCTTCATTGGGGTCCCAAAGGTGTGGTCCAAGTGAGGTGGACAGTCTGGATTTTCTGCACTGTTCTACCAACATTCCACCCTGGACAGGTTGGAATTCCGAAATTTATTAAAATACTTTTTGGTATCTAAAAATTATGAAAATTTACAAGGAGGTGATCCACTGATGGTAGGACCCACCTACTAAAATTTTGGGGCCAATAGACACCTGTACACACCATGGTGGTGGCTGGACCGGCCCATTACAGTATAGTGTCTAAATCAGTCCGATTTTCAGGACAGATTGATTTCTTTAAATAAATTAAAATATTTTTAGAAGTCCAAAAATTCTAAAATTTTTTGGAGTTTTTTTCCACCTATGGTGGGACCTACATACCAAATTTTAGAGCCAATGGACCCCTTTGTACACCGTGACGAGGGCCGGACGGGCCCGCCACATTGGGACGTCCAGGTCTGTCCGATTTTTTGACAGACTGTATTTTTTAAATTAATTAAAATACTTAAGAATATACCAAATTATGAAATTTTGTGGGGGTGTGGCCCACCTATGTAAGTGTCACTCTGTAAAATTTCAGCTCCAACTGACCCCATTTGGGCATCCAGAAGATTGGGCCAAGATGGTTAGACTGCCAGATTTTTCTGCTGTGGAGTCCAACAATATGCCTTGATAAAAACTATAATTCAAAGAATGTTTCCTCTGATGGTGGGCCACCTTTTTGGGTTTCCTCTTATTGTATGTATGAGGGAACTTGGCCCTAAATTCTCAGAGTTTTAGAGGCCCTGGGCCCACTCCAATGGGGTGCCCAAATTTAGGACAGCAACCTGTTATAATTATGCTTGGCCTTTAGGCTGAAATTTCGATGAGTGGGGCCCACCACATTGTGAAGAATCTTAGAGGTAATAGTTTGTGCCTTTAGTTCCTTAAATGTTGGGCTTAATAAATGCACTGTTGAGGCCCACCACAATTGAATTTAATTGGGTCCGTGAATGTGGCTAGTTGTTGAACTCTTTAGGCCCAACTGGGCTGGAACTTTCCAGATGGGTCCATTGAACTCTTGGGCCATTTTTACCATACTATTGTGTTGGATTAGTGGGCCGGATTACATAAGTATATGGGCCCTTAGTTGTCCACCAAATCAACTTTATACTTGGGCCGGGTTGTAGGCCGTACTTGACTAAGAGCATGACATTTGCCCATGTGATTTGAGCAATGGGCTGCCCACTAGGCCACCACAATATATGGGATTAGTGGCCTTTATGTTGGGCCCTAACCTTTCCCCTATGGGCCCATAGTGGTATATATGGATTGGGCTATGTGTGTTCCCCTTTGATCCAAATTTTGGATAGGCCTAGGGCCGCCTTTTTGAAGCCCAACATGAATGTATGTGGTATGTAATGGCTGCCCATTTCTTATTTCTAATCTTGTGTAGGCCTTGGGCCTTGATCCGTAATAAATTAGAGATGGGCTACCTCTTGGGGACCAATTGTGGTTAAATGTCCACATTGGTGGCCCTAAGGTAGGCCCATGGGCTTCTATGGGTGGTTAAAGGCCCACCATAGATCCTTACTAGGCTCGTTTCATCTATTTAGGCCCATATCATTGTTCTCCTTAGTCTCGTGGGCTACCCCAGGTATATGGGCCCCCACTAGAGGTTGTATTCCTTATGAGGAATTAGTTAAATACCTAGACCCTTCATGGTTAGGTAGAGAGTTCATCTTCATCTCATTGGTACCCCTATTCATCTTCATGGCCCACTCCCATACACATCATACGTATGGTTGGTTGAGGTATGATTGGTCATGGTTGTGTCATTGTGTAAGACATGTTGGTATCTCCCCGAGAGATGGATGTTTGGGATTGATGCATGGGTGATTGTGTGATTATGCATCTGGCATTGCATAGCTTATGAATATCTGCCCTTACTTCATCAGGGCCTTGCCTCCACAGGGTTATTCGTGGATGACAGTATGTGTGGACACCGTAAATATTAGTTGAGCATACCGGGTGCATAGGATGCCCATGGGTGAAATTTTCAAAACTTCCATGGTACCAAGGATCTGCTCCAACACCGTAACCGGGTGGAATATATGAGCGCACGAGGGCCTTATACCATTATGCCGCGACTCCCACTGTCGAATAGTAGGTTGGATAGGGGTGTGGCCTTACCGCCTGATGTGAGGAGGCATTGCCAGGCTGAGTTTTACCAGCTCATAAATGGGTCCGCTACCTTCAGGCCTTGTTGGTGATTGGCTGTCCACAGGCAGGTATTGAGGTCTCTTACGCTCGTTTGACTGTGAGGGATTTGTAGAGCGGCAGTCATTTAGCAATGTAATGGACCCCGGTGATTTCCTTATGATCGGAAATGTACATGACTTGTGGTTTAGATATGAGCATTGATATTACTTGCATTGTATTAGCATTGGTTGTACAAGCCCCTTCATGCATTGCCTTGGCATGGCACCCAGTACTCATTGCATCTTATTCATGATAAGTCTGGGTAAGGCTAATGATATCCTCATTGATCATACTTCTCTCCTTGTATCTCCTACTACTCTTCTGTGCATCATTATCACACACCTACACCACCCTCTAAGCTTCTATAAGCTTATGCACGATTGATGCGTGCAGGATACTCTAGGCAGGCGACATAACAGTAGAGCATGGAGTAGAGCTGAGCATTTGAGGACTCCAGAGTTGTTGACCTTTCTCTCTTTCCCTTTTATCTCATGTATATGGATGATTGTAGAAGTTCAAATTTATAGTGAATTTTGTGATGTGTGCCTTTGTTATTATCAGATATCTTGCTGTGATCTTGGGTATGCTCGTATTGGTAATGATTATATTGTTATGAAAAATCCTCCTTATAGGATCCCAGGATCGAAACCTGCCTCAGGATCTGAGAATGGGGTACTATGGAGGCTGTTACGGCCAGAACCGGCCATCAGGTTCCTTGTGATTCCGGTTACCGAGTCTGGGGCATGACAGGAGTTGGTATCAGAGCATAGTAAGTAATTCTGGAATAACTCAAGATAACATCGCATGTCTGCCAAGAACATAGGACAAGTACTGTCTCGAGATTCTTCTCTTCGCTCCGTATTGAGCCTATAATTGTCTTGATTCCTTACGACGTCATTATTTTGTAGACGATGACACGTGGATGTGGCGCCCGTGGTCATGGCACCCGTGGTCGTGGTGCCCGTGGACGAGGCGCTCGAGGCACCCATCCTACTCAAGCACATCCTTCTCCCATTATTGAGGATCTGATTCCTGAGGTCCCGATCCGGCCTGCTCCCCCAGTTGAACCCGTAGCGCCCGTACCTCCAGTTGCTCCGGTTCCCCCACCTATCCCCTCTCCTTAGCCTACCGTTCTGGTTACAGAGGCTCCAGTTGCTTCGGTTCCCCCACCTATTCCCCCTCCTCAGTTATTGTTCCAGTTTCAGAGGCTCCTGCTCCAACGGCCGCACCCGTACCTCCGTCTGAGGTGAGTATCACCCCTGCTTTTCCGACAGTACCTATAGGAGCTGAGCATTTCCAGCAGCTGATGCAACTGGTTGCCACCGCATTGCAGACCCGTCAGCCAGCTACCACTGAGGTTTCCGAGCAGTCTGACTTATCACGTGCTAGTGCGATAGCCCGAGAGTTCCGCCAGCATGATTCCCCGAGGTTTAGTGGTGATCCTGACCCTTCTGCAGCTGAGGCTTGGCGCACTGAGGTTGCGAGGATTTTTGACACTATTCAGTGTCCTACGGGCCAGAGAGTATCCCTTGCCACCTACCTTCTTCAAGGTAAGGCCCGACACTGGTGGTCATCCGTGTCCAGGATGGTCGGGGCTCAGTTCGTTTGGACATGGGAGGAGTTTGTGACCCGCTTCGACCAGAAGTTCTTCCCTGAGCATGTTCAGATCCAGCGGGCGATCGAGTTTAAGACCCTAGTGTAGGGCGATATGACTGTATCTCAGTATGAGGCCCGCTTCTTCATCGTCATCAGTACCGCCAGCTGCTTCATCTTCCGACCCATTTTCCGGTGTATGCTTCGGTTGTGGACAGGTCGGGCATCGGAGGCGTGAGTGCCCTCTCCCTATTCAGCAGCAGCGGCCACCGCTGTTGTCCCCTCCTCGTCCTCCTCAGCAGCAGCAGAGAGCATAGCTTCCACCCGCCGCTCCTAGGGCTCTTCCTCAGCAGCAGAGGTAGCCAGGTAGACCACCTCAGCAGAGGCAGCCAGGTAGACCACCTAGCAGAGACAGCAGCAGCAGCATAGACAGCAGCAGCAGCAACAAAGGGGATATCCGTATGTTATTTGATCCCTGGGTCCAGTGTGTATAACAGCCTAGTAGGCCCAGATTCGGGACCCTCAGTCTTCTGGTTTGCTTCCCCTACCAGCTCAGGGCCGTTTTTATTCTGCACAGCAGACACCAGGCCAGGACCCGCAGTCATTGACAGGCGGAGTCGTTGAGGGTATTCTTCTTGTTTTTGCTTGTGTTGCTCATGTTTTGTTTGATTCTGGTGCTTCCCATTCTTTTGTGGCTGAGCAGTTTTTTCGATCGACCGGTATTCCATTGGTGGCCATGCTAAGGCCTTGACCGTTTCGACTCCCATGGGGAAGTCTATTATGCTGACCCATCGCTGTCCTTCTTGCCCGATGTTAGTAGGCGAGATGTTGCTACCTGCCGATCTATTCATGATGCCGATGGTAGGATTTGATGTGATTCTGGGTATGGACTGGCTTGCGGAGTATCGTGCCGTCTTTGACTGTGCCGTGAGGACAGTCACGTTTCATATCCCAGGCTTGTCAGTGTTCCAGTTCGTCGCTGAGCCCAAAGGAGAGCAGTTATCTAGTTTATTGGCTTCGGTCGTTGAGGATTCTGTGGAAGAGAGTATTGAGCAGCTGCCAGTTGTTTGTGAGTATCCGGATGTGTTTCAGGAGATACCGGGTCTGTCATCGCGTCGGCAGGCAGAGTTTCAGATTGATTTGGTGCCTGGTGTTGCACCTATCTCAAAGACCCCCAACCAGATGGCACCGTTAGAGTTGAGGGAACTGCAGGAGCAGTTGGATGAGCTCCGGGAGTTAGGTTTTATTCGTCCCAGCAGTTTGCCTTGGGGAGCCCCGGTATTGTTTGTGAAGAAGAAGGATGGTTCGTTGTGACTCTGTGTAGATTATCATGAGCTTAATAGAGCCACCATCAAGAATCCATACCTACTCCCCCGTATTGATGATCTGTTCGATCAGTTGCAGGATGCGCAGTATTTTTTCAAGATAGACTTGCGTTCCAGTTACCATTAGATTCGGGTCCGAGAGGAGGACATTCCGAAGACGGCTTTCCTAACACGCTATGGTCACTTTGAGTTTTTGGTCATGTCGTTCGGACTGACCAACGCACCCGCCATATTCATGTAGCTGATGAACAAGATTTTTCGGTTGTTCCTCGATCAGTTCGTGGTGGTATTCATTGATGATATTCTTGTATATTCGAGGACCCGAGAGGATCATGCTAAGCACCTGCGGATTGTGCTTAAGACCCTCCGTGCCCACCAGCTGTATGCGAAGCTGGAGAAGTGCGAGTTTTGGCAGGAGGAGATGAAGTTCCTCGGTCACGTAGTGACGAGGGAGGGTATCGCTGTGGACCCCTCAAAGGTTGATGCAGTGCGTCAGTGGGGCCAGCCCACGAACGCGTCCGAGATTCGCAGCTTCCTTGGTCTAGCGAGATATTATCGACAGTTTATCGAGGGTTTCTCCTGTATTACGGCACTGCTGACTCGGTTGACGTGGAAGGGCGTCGAGTTCGTCTGGAGTGACGCTTGTGAGAAGGCATTTATAGATTTGAAGGACCACCTCACATCCGCTCCTGTTCTCACTCTTTCTGATGGGAGTGAGGGTTTTGTTATTTTCACCGATGCCTCTAGAGTTGGCTTGGGTGTTGTACTGATACAGCACGGGAAGCCAGTGGCGTATGCCTCGCACCAGCTCAAGGTCTATGAGCTGAACTACCCCACTCATGATTTGGAGCTTGCAGCAGTTGTCTTCGCACTAAAGGTGTGGAGGCATTATCTATATGGGGTCAGGTTCGAGCTCTTCTCGGATCGTAAGAGTTTGAAGTATCTATTTTCGCAGTCCGAGTTGAACCTGCGACAGAGGCAATGGATGGAGTTGCGGAAAGATTATGATTTTGACCTTCAGTACCACCCGGGTAAGGCAAAAGTGGTGGCGGATGCACTCAGCTGTCAACCACGAGGCCTGGTGGCACATATGATGGTTCGACAGTGGCAAATGCTCGAGGATGTTTCAGAGTTTAACTTTGAGTTCGGTCTGCAGTCTTCCATTATTCAGCTTTCGAGCTTATCGATTCAACCCTCTTTGGTGGCTAGGGTGATCGAAGCTCAGCAGACGGACGGGTCACTCCAGGAGTACCGAGCAGAGGCCGCATCCGTGGAGCAGTCAGACTGGTAGATTGGTTTCGATGGTGGATTACGCTTCAGAGGCCGATTGTGTGTCCCGAATGTGCCAGAGTTGCGTCGTGATCTGATGACCAAGACACACCGATCGAGACTTACTATCCACCCGGGCTCCACGAAGATGTATCGTGATATGAAGAAGCAGTACTTCTGGCAAGGGATGAAGCGTCAGATTGCAAGTTTTGTGGTCGAGTGTGACACATGCCAGCATGTCAAGGTTGATCATTAGAGACCCCCTTGTCCCTTGCAGCCGTTGAGCGTTCCAGAGTGGAAGTGGGAGCACGTATCGATGGACTTCATCGCAGGGTTGCTGAGGACTCAGCGCGGTCATGATATCATCTGGGTTATCGTCGTTCGTTTAACAAAGTCGGCTCATTTCATTCCAGTGCGTGCTTCCTGGTATATGGACCAGTTGGCGAGGATATTCATTGAGGAGATAGTGAACTGCACGGCGTCCCAGTTTCGATCGTTTCAGACCGAAACTCCAGATTTACGTCTCAGTTTTAGAGGGGTTTTCAGCAGGCGTTGGGGGTCACTTTGCATCTCAGCACCGTTTATCATCCGCAAACGGATGGACAGACCGAAAGGGTCAACCAGATCCTTGAGGATATGCTCAAAGCTTGTGTGATCAACTTTGTGGGTAGTTAGAATGAGCATATGCGCCTCGCAAAGTTCGCGTACAACAATAGCTATCAGGCTACTATCGGCATGGCTCCTTTTGAAGCACTTTATGACAGACCGTGCAGATCTCCTAGTTGTTGGACTGAGGTTGGAGAGCGTCGTCTCTTAGGTCCCGAGCTTGTGCAGCAGACGTTAGAGGCTATTGATGTTATCAGGCAAAGGATGTGCACAACTTAGAGCAGGCAGAAGAGTTTTGCTGATCGTCGGCGTCGACCCCTCGAGTTCGCAGTCAGGGACATGGTATATCTCAAAGTCTCACCTATGAAGAGTGTGGTACGCTTTGGTGTGAAGGACAAGCTCGCCCCAAGATTTATTGGACATTTTGAGATTATTGAGCGCATAGGCGCTATGGCCTATAGGCTTGCCTTACCTCCTGAGTTGTCCACGATTCACGATATATTCCATGTTTTTATGTTGTGGAAATGTGGGTCAGACACTATTCCCGTGATTGATTGGAAGCCACTTGAGGTCCGTGAGGATGCTTCCTACATTGAGCAGCCTATTCGTATTCTCGATCGGAAGAAGCAGGTCCTCAGGACCAAAGTTATTTCCTTGGTTAAGGTGCAATGGGGTCATCATTCTGAGATCGAGGCATCTTGGGAACGCGAGGCCGTGATTAGAGAGCGTTATCCCCATTTGTTTGATGATTGATAGATATATGATTGTTTGTATTACCTTCCTTCTATGATGATTGTTATATGATGGTGGTGTTTTGTCTTTTCTTTTGTCTTGGATTGATCAATTTTGAGGATGAAATTTCTTTGTTAGTGGGGAGGATTGTGAGACCCGACCCAACTTCGCATGTGTGAATGTGTGTTTATGAGTATGCATCTCATTTATTTTGGTCTCGCGGTCCTACCGATCAAATTTCGGCGACCCGCGACTCTCGAATTGTGTTTGCGGTCACCTTGAGTTCGGTCACGTAGACCCGACTCGAATCGACCCGAGACCTATGCCATCGCGTTCGTATCGTCGTTGCAATTCCAACGACGCATCTTGTGCGTTCATCCGACTTATAGATCAAAAGTTGTGAGCATTTCATCATGTGGCCCACTTTTTGTACAAAAGCATATGGACCACTCTCTTGGCACAAGTTCCCATGCACATCACCCACACCCATTACAATTCCCATGGAATAAATACTACCCACCCTAAACACTACCCACACCTAACCTACCCCAGCAAACATTGCTTTTATCACCATAGGTTATGATTACTTCCCTCAAAAAGCTTTTCCCTCTCTTTTCCTCTCATTTCTCTCTCTCTCTTCTCTTCTTCTCTAGCAATTTTCCTCCATTTCTTTAGCCCATTTTTCTCCATTTTTCCAGTCACCTTCCTCCTTAATCCCCCACCATCTAACCCTTGAAACCTCATCTCCACCATTGATCCATCTCCCTTGGTGCTAAAGGACCTTAGTGTGGAAGTTTGGTGGTCATCTTTAAGGTGGGTGACTATTCTTTTATTGAATGCTTTTATTTTCCTTAATCTTATTATTTCTTCATGGATGGATCATATGGGACTCACCAATCCATGGTGGGGATCCCGTTTGATTCCATGGATGTGGCCCTTTGGCCCATCCTACATGCATGTCATGATCCATGATGGGGCCATTCTCCATGGACCCCATCATGATGTATGTAATGATCCACTCCATCTTAAGGTCATCTAGACCTTAAGGATCATGATGGGATGACATCCCAACCATTCATAATAATTATATATCATGCATATAGTGATTTTATGTTGCATGCACAATCAATGTAGTTATATGGGTATGATTCCTTCTTGGGAGGGCCCATTAGTGGCTGGGCCCTACCCAATGGTCGGATTATGTTTCTTCTCCATCTTTTCTTTCCTGTCTTTATAGTAAATCCGATGTATGTGCGGCCCACTTGATGTGCCATGCTACTAGGCCTAAGTGGTTAAACATCCAGGCCTACCTTGTTGCCCCATATTGTTGACATGTTTTGAACAGTCTTTGGACTTGATTTTATGGATGATCTTATAAGGGGCTTGGGTCTAAGAGTTGTGTGACCTATCTAGGTAGACCCCACCCTGAGGAAATGCGGATTTATTTCCCTTTTAATTATCTTTTGGGGTGGTTTGGACAACAACATCTTGCTGTCCAAATCTGCCTGGACAGATTTTTAGGCCACCTTGGGCATAATTTATGGGTCTTTGGTGGAAATACTGAAACAAAATTATGTGTGATTATTGTAGCCTTATGACCCACCTATAACCATACCAAATTTCAACCCCATCTGACCTTCATTGGGGTCCCAAAGGTGTGATCCAAGTGAGGTGGACAGTCTGGATTTTCTGCACTGTTCCAGCAACATTCCACCCTGGACAGGTTGGAATTCTGAAATTTATTAAAATATTTTTGCGTGTCTAAAAATTATAAAAATTTATAAGGAGGTGGTCTACTTATGGTAGGACCCACCAACAAAATTTTGGGGCCAATGGACACCTGTACACACCATGGTGGTAGCTAGACCGGCCCATTACAATATGGTCTCCAGATCAGTCCGATTTTCTGGACAGATTAATTTCTTTAAATAAATTAAAATATTTTTAGATGTCCAAGAATTTTGAAATTTTTTGGGGTTATTTTCCACCTATGGTGGGACCTACTTACCCAATTTCTGAGCCAATTGACCCCTTTGTACACCGTGGCGAGGGCCGGACTGGCTCGCCACGTTGGGACGTCCAGGTCTGTCCGATTTTTGAACAGACTGTATTGTTTAAATTAATTAAAATACTTAAGAATATCCAAAAATTATAAAATTTTGTGGAGGTGTGGCCCACCTATGGAAGTATCACTCTGTAAAATTTCAGCTCCAACTGACCCCATTTAGGCATCCAGAAGAATGGACCAAGATGGTTGGACTGCCAAATTTTTCTGCAGTACAGTCCAGCAATATGCCTTAATAAAAACTATAATTCAAAGAATGTTTCCTCTGATGGTGAGCCACCCTTTTGGGTTTCCACTTATTGTATGCATGATGAGGGACCTTGGCCCTAAATTCTCAGAGTTTTACAGGCCTTGGGCCCACTCTAATGGGGTGCCCAAATTTAAGACAACTACATGTTATAATTATGCTTGGCCTTTGAGATGAAATTTCGAGGAGTGGGGCCCACCACATTGTGAAGAATCTTAAAGGTAATAGTTTGTACCTTTAGTTCCTTAAATGTTAGGCTTAATAAATGCACTATTGAGGTCCACCACAGTTGAATTTAATTGGGTCCATGAATGTGGCTAGTTGTTGAACTCTTTAGGCCCAACTGGGCTGGAACTTTCCAGATAGGTCCATTGAACTCTTGGACCATTTTTACCATACTATTGTGTTGGATTAGTGGGCCGGATTACACAAGTATAATGGCCCTTGGTTTCCCACCAAATCAACTTTATACTTGGGCCGGGTTATAGGCCGCACTTACTTGACTAAGAGCATGACATTTACCCATGTGATTTGAGCAATGGGCTGCCCACTAGGCCACCACAATATATGGGATTAGTGGCCTTTATGTTAGGCCCTAACCTTTCCCCTATGGGCCCATAGTGGTATATATGGGTTGGGCTATGTGTGTTTCCCTTGGACCTATATTTTGATAGGCCTAGGGCTGCCTTTCTGAAGCCCAACATGAATGTATGTGGTATGTAATGGCTGCCCATTTCTTATTTCTAATCTTGTGTGGGCCTTGGGCCTTGATCCGTAATAAATTAGAGATGAGCTACCTCTTGGGGACCAATTGTGGTTGAATGTCCACATTGGTGGCCCTAAGGTAGGCTCATTGGCTTCTATGGGTAGTTAAAGGTCCAACATAGATCCTTGCTAGGCTTGTTTCATCTATTTAGGCCCATATCATTGTTCTCCTTAGTCTCGTGGGCTACCCCAGGTATATGGGCCCCCACTAGAGGTTGTATTCCTTATGAGGAATTGGTTAAGTACCTAGACCCTTCATGGTTAGGTAGAGAGTTCATCTTCACCTCATTGGCACCCCTATTCATCTTCATGGCCCACTATTATACACATCATATGCATGCTTGGTTGAGGTATGATTTGTCATGGTTGTGTCATTGTGTAGGACATATTGGTATCTCCCCGAGAGATGGATGCTTGTGATTGATGCATGCGTGATTGTGTGATTCATGCATCTGGCATTGCATAGCTTATGGATATCCACCTTACTTCATCAAGGCCTTGCCTCCACAGAGGTATTCGTGGATGGTCGTATGTGTGGACACCGAAAATATTAGTTGAGCATACCGGGTGTATAGGATGCCCATGGGTGAAATTTCCAAAACTTCTATGGTACCAAGGATCTACTCCAACGCCGTGACCGGGTGGAATATATGAGCGCATAAGGGCCTTATACTATTAGGCCGTGACTCTCACTGTCGTGTAGTCGGTTGGATAAGGGTGTAGCCTTACCTGCCTGATGTGAGGAGGCATTGCTAGGCTGAGTTTGACCAGCTCATAAATGGGTCTGCTACCTTCAGGCCTTGTTGGTAATTGGCTGTCCACAGGCGGGTAGTGAGGTCTCTTACGCTCGTTTGACTGTGCGGGATCTGTAGACGGCAGTCATTCAGCAGTGTAATGGACCCCGGTGATTTTCTTATGATCAAAAATGACATGACTTGTGGTTTAGATATGAGCATTGACATAACTTGCATTGCATTAGCATTGGTTGTACAAGCACCTTCATGCATTGTCTTGACATGGTACCCAGTACTCATTGCATCTTATTCATGATAAGCCTGGGTAAGGCTAATGATATCCTCATTGATCATGTTTCTCTCCTTGTATCTCCTACTACTCTTCTGTGCACCATTATCATACACCTTGTAACGTCCTGAAAATCGGGGGTCGAGCGAAGTTCAGCTCCCAAGTTCCAACGCATCACTTATGCAACACAGATAATGATAATTATGATGAGAGCATTGAAACATGAATGGGATTATACCAAAACAACATATCATACTCCAGAGACAGTTAAATTGCAAGCGGAAGTCTGTGATAGATATATAAAATATAAAACATATAAACTGTGGTGAGTCTCCAGAGTATGATAATGTTACCAGGTTAATTCATTACAAGTAAAATTTCGAATTATACCAAGTTGTGTAAGGTCATCTAGTCAATATCCCAGAAAGCCTCGTCAATCAGGACACGGCTCACAGGAAACCTGCCTGAAACTACATAAAGGAGGAATCCTCCTCATTCTCATAAAAGTTCGGCTCCACTTCATAGCATCGCCACCATCTAAAACTGAAACAATCTGGTTGGTGTGTACACAACCATCCCATAACGTGGGAGTGAGTGATCAACTCAGTGGAACAATAAAGCATAGGTTAA
>JAJHSJ010000730.1:0-44071 GCA_021015155.1 Magnolia officinalis | reverse complement strand
AAATTGTGTATTCTAGAAATACCGCATATGTGTAGATTTTGGAAGTGTAATTGTCATGATTATTTGTTGTATGAATATGGTATTCGCGGATAAAATAACCGCTTGGCGAAAGGATAGCCCTAATACATGTTTTGCTAACATGCACCATGTATGTTGTATTAGCGTATTCTAAGTGTTTGTGAAAATGACTGAATGAGTATGGAATTCTCATTCGTGCTCGCCATGACTAATTGTCATGGATTCATGATTTATGTTTTGGCGATGCCCCTTGGGCGAAAGGATTTGCCCTAAGTCACGCCACGGCCAATATACACTATTTATACTAAAATGTGTGGCCCAAGTGTTTGTGGAAATAGCTGAATGAATATGGAACTTGGGTTCCTGCTTGCCATGACTATCCGTCGTGGGTATACGCGTGTTATGATTGGGGCAACTCCCTAGTGAAAGGATTTGGCCTAATGCCTATGTGATCGACATATGTCATGTATGTTGATGTATGTTTGTTTAAGTGTTTCTTGAAATGTCTGAATGTGTAGTAGTTAGCAAATTGTAATGTATAAGGGTGTTGAGATATGATTCTCAACCTCTTTTAACTATGTGTATGATCTCCTTTGATAGTTGTGTGATTAGAAATTTAATATGTATAAACTCATGCTTGTGTTGTGATTCATAACATGCTCAACTGCTTTATGATTTTAACTATGTAATGTATATATTTAAATTTATATTTACGTTGTATGATCCGTCATGGGTGATGGGGGAGCGGAGCAACGAGTGCGTGCAACAGCCCTGGCAGCCCTAAACGGATAATACCAGACTTTGATTGTATGATTTGAATCCTGATCCATTACTGCTTTATCTATCTGCAATTGATTGTGTTTGGGACTATGATTATGGCCCAGGCAATCGGTAACGGGATTGAATTCGTGGCTGAGATTCATTTGCCACGTGGGATGTGTTCGACGAACTCGAGTCATGCGTTGCCTGTCGGCAGTGGCTAGGCCACACGAAGTTGTTTATGCACTTCCATGTCGTGCAGCTCAACGGGCGATCGTGCTAGTCGAGCTCGTCAAGTAACCCGATCTGCCTTATACATGTTCACCCTGTTTGACGCTTACTGCTTGAACCTAGGGTACCAACTTACCAGTGAAACCCCTTTAACCATGGTACCTCGATCCGCTAAGACGCATTGAGCCGGGCATGGGGTATGGGACACCATGGTCGAGCTGTCGGCCTACGCTGGGGCCATGTGCCTCCCCGTAGGACCATTGCGCAACCAAACTCGTGAGCCGAATACGGTGGTATGGGACACTGTATTCGAGCTGTCGATACTTACGGCGAGAGCCGGGTACGGTGAGACCTGTGCTCGTGCTGACGGGCGACGAGTCCTCCCGTAGTATCTTCGAGTATACTCCAAGTGTCTGTGATTGGCGACGAGTCTTTCACAGCAACTAGAGTATGAGTTGAGCCGAGTACGGTGAGACCTGTACTCGAGCTGACGGCTAGTGATTGAGCCGAGTACGGTGAGACCTGTACTTGAGCTGACGGCCAGCAATTGAGCCGCATAAGGTGAGATCTGTATACGCGTTGACGGGTGACGAGCCCTTTGCGATGCCTTCACTACGCTTCTCAAACCATAATATCGTATGAGATTACCTAGGATTGACGACCCTAGAATGGATCATGTTTGGGAATGATACAAGGGAGGTACCTTAGTTTCCCAATACTGCTGGTTGAAATGGACTAATAATAACTCGGTAATCATGATCATCATCGCACCGCATTGTGCTTAGTAGATGTGGCGCACTGAGGGAGTTAAGCATTCGCGAACGTAAGATGATGTCGCTTGAGGGTGGTTTTGCAAAGGGCATACAGCATCATGTCATTTCATTCTCGCACTTAACAAGAGTAGTTATAATTGTTTGATTTGTACTGCTTTATCATTACTGCTTGATTGAATTGATAACATGTTAATCTATGCTTTATTGTTCCACTGAGTTGATCACTCACTCCCACGTTTCGGGACGGTGTTCCGAACACCCACCAGATTTGTTGAGTTCCAGGTGATGGCGATGCTTGTGAAGCAGAGCCGGACTTCTATGATGTGGAGGAGGAGTTCTCCTACATGTAACTTTCTGACAGGCCAATGAAGACCTGGTATTGTATTGACGGGGTTATGGTTCTTGGGATAGAAGACATTACACTTACACACTTGGTATATTTTAGAACTGTACTTGTAATTATTTAACCTGGTAATGTTATCACACTCTGGAGACTCATCATAATTTATATATTTTATCTATCTATCACAGTCTTCCGCTTGCAATTTAACTGTCTCTGGAGTATGATATGCTATTTTGGCTTAATCTCACTCATGTTCAATGCACGAATACGGTCAACATTTAATCATCATTCATTTTATTGCATAAGTGATGTTCTGGAACTCGGGAGTTGACTTTATGCTCGACCCCCGATTTTCAGGGTGTTACACCACTTGCATTATATATATATATATATATATATATATATATATATATATAGATATATATATATTATATATATATATATATATATATATATATATCATCAGTGGTGGGCCCCACGTGGGACCCACCTGATGGGAAGCAGATTGGCTGGAGTACCCTGCACTAGATATATAGCTGTTGTATTGAAACAACAAGTTCTGTGGGTCCCACCGGCTATCCACACCGTCCAGATGGCTAAACGGTGGGACCCACCTCTAATCTCTCCATCCCACACCATCCATCTAGGTCATGTGGACCCCAGCTGCCATCAGCAGTTCCGTGGACCCCCCACTTCTATGTATATGTTGTATCCACACTGTCTAATAGCTAGACGATGGGTACCGTTTGATGCTTGTGTTGCATCCACCGTCCAGCAGTTGGACAATGGTACACACCGTGTTGTATGTTGAAATCCACTCCATCCGTCCGCACGTGTGGACCCCACACCAGTAAAATAGCTGACGTATTAACGTCTACATGATCTGTGGGTCCACATGATGTATCTCATACCATGCCGTCCATTTGTATCATCCACACCGTCCAAATGATTGGACGCTGGAAAACCCCCCCTGAAGTATGTGTTGTATATACATCGTCCATCCAGGGACCACAGTGATATATGTATTCATCTCACCATCCATCTGGATGGTGGGGACCACACAACAATGCTGTTGTATTCATGTTAGAAAGTTCTGGGGCCTGATGTGATCCAAACTGTCCAGGTTGATATATAATTATCCACACCATCCAATTCAGGACGTGGGATGGAAGCAGATTGGTTGGTGCACTTCACACAGCTATCTAGCTGCTGTAGTGATGTCACCAAGTTCTGTGGGACCCACCTTTAATGTATGTGTATCACCCCCTGCCGTCCACGTGGACGGTAGGTCCCACATGAGATATGTGTTGTACTCCACCGTCCAATACATGGACAGTGGGGTCCTGATGTATGTGTTTTATCTACACCGTCCCTGTACATGGGACGGTGTGACCCACCGTGATGAATGTTCTGATCCACACCGTCCACTGTCCAGTACGTGGACAGTGGGTCCTACAATGATGTTTGTGTTTTATCTACACCATCCATAGGACGGTGGGTCCTACCGTGGTGTATGTATTTTATCGGCACCGTCCAGCTGGGATGGGACTCACTTGAGGTATGTTTTGTATGCACGTCATTCATGGACTGTTGTCCACGATGATGTATTTTATCCACGCTGTCCAGGGCAGGCAGCCATTGTGATGTATGCATTGTATATCCATGTTGTCCATCTGGTGGGGTCCATCTGACTCATACAGGGCTCACCTGCGGTACATGAGGCCATGTGTGAGGCCTAATGTGATGTACATGAGGCCCATGGGACGAGGCCCACTGTGATTCATTTGAGGCCCATTGTTGTGGCCTAATGCGATGTATATGAGGCCCCGAGATGTGGCCCATTGTGATGTATATGCGGCCCGTATTTGAGGCTCATTAGGCCCATGTGATGCGGCCCATTGTGATGTGGCCCATGAGTGCGGCCCATTGTGGTGTATATGCGGTCCAGTTATGAGACCCATGGTGATGTATATTAGGCCCTTAAGTGAGGCCATGGGCCCCACTATATGTTAGACTCTATGTGGGCCACTCCTTGGGAGCAATGTTGGTTAAATGTCCACATTGATGGGCAATGATGGTTAAATGTCCACATTGTGACCTTTCCTTGGGCCTTGTTAGTCCCATTCTCATCGATGTAGATTATCGAGGATGATTATCGATACCGATTATCGATGCTGATTATCGGTGCCAATTATCGAGACCGATGCTGATCATCAATGCCAATTATCGAGGCCAATTATCGTTGCCGGTTATTGGTATTGATTATGAGTATGTGACAGCATAACATCATGATACATGCCCATACACATCATCTACATGTTTGTTATGAGATGTGGTTGATCATATCCTATGCCATAGGGCCGGTTGTTTATGGGACTCCCTAATAGGCGGAGTCGTCCCACATGAGCCCACGGTATGCGCAGGATTGATGTATGACTGGATTGTATGACTCATGCATCTCGCATTTTGTGATATGACTATTGTACGCCCTAGCGATATCAGAGTCGTCGCCTCCACAGGCATATCGTGGATGGCTAGATGGGACACTGAAAATGTTTGGTTCTAGCATATGGGCGCCATAAATGTCCTTGGGTGAAAATCCCTAAACCTCCATGGCCAAGAGACGCTCTAACGTCTAGACCGAGTAGATACATGAGCGCCCGAGTGCCAAATACCAGTAGTTCGCATCTCCCACTGTGTCATGGTTGGTTGGAAGGGGGTGTGGCCTTACCCGCCCGAGGGTAGGGGGCATAGCTAGGCTGTGTTTGACCAGCTCGTAAATGGGTCCACTATCAACTTGTCGAGTAGATATTGGTTGACTACTGGGTAGGCGGATAGTGAGGTCTCTTCCACTTGCATCGTTTCACGTCCAGTGGCGGCGATCGCGTGTAGAGTGTACTAGACCCCGGTGATGATCTCAGAGATGTACTGTACTAATATGTGGACTTATTGAGCAGAAGTTACATATTCATTCATTCATTCAGTATCCACTCGGGCTGGTGGTGCATAACTAATTATTATGTGTACCTTCGTAATGGCCAGGATTTCGGTTGGGGCGCGCGACCAACCTGAGATCAGGAGTTTACCACATTGAGTCTAACTATCCAAATTTAGGTATGGGACTAGTTTGGATAGAAGTCCCTTGTGATGGACCCCATAGCCTGCGATACTACGTACTATCATCCCGACTTCACACTCCAGCTTGGTCATTTCTTTCATATCGCATATTGCATTATATCCTCAACACATAGCATTTGGTTTACTGTGCTTCTATAATGCACAATATGATTAAGGTTGACGGTATTCATGGACTCGGCATCTGATATTTGTCTTACTGTGTCTCTGTATTACATTGCTGATCTACATTGCTTCCTCAGTATGTGATATTGGCTTATTATGTTTTTGCATCGCATAGACTGGATAAGGCTGAATGTATTTATGAACTTGCTAGCATGTTTCACATTACTCTGATATTGCATTCTGAGAACGCTTACCTTGTGCACACACTTACACTACCCTCTAAGCTTTCTACAAGATTATGCATGATAGATGCGTGCAGGTGACGTTAAGTCGCAGCAGCATTGCGCTTGGAGCCTGCAGCAGTCTTCTAGAGCTTTGATTTTCAATATATGTATATTTTCCTTTCAACACTGTATTCAAATGTTTATATTAGTGGATACGTGATGATGATGTTGCCTTTGTGATTTGGATAAACTTGTGGTTATGCTTCTTACGAGATAAATGTACGTTGAAAATCCTCCTTGTAAGATTCTAGGATCGAAAATCTAGCGTATGGGCGTTGGAAGCCGATCATAGGGTACTACGGAGGCTGTCGGCACCGGATTCGGCGATCGAAAATTTTGTGAGGCCGGTTTCCAAGTTTGGGGCGTGATAGATGAGGCCATGGAACTTAAGAAGGCAGAACCTATCAAACTCGATAAGGCTGCGGAAGTTATTTGTGGTATTTGTGCTTGTAATATACATACAACTAAAAATTGTCCTATTATTCCTGCTTTTCGAGAGATATTGAATGAACAATCAAATGCCGTGAACAATTATTAAAGACCTTTCAGAGGACCCACCTCAAATACATACAATTCCAGCTGGATAAACCATCCAAAATTCAGTTTGAGGAATGGACAAATGGCTAACCCACAAGAGGCCCTTACTTAATTTTTAAATCAAAAGAGGCCTTAAGAGGATACGGTTCAAAAGTTCATGCAAAACCAAGATTTATTCAACTAGAATACGGTACAAGCATTATAAGATTTCAAAACAACAATGGAAATGTTTGCATCATCCATTCAAAGGATTAAGTCACACGTAGTAAGTAGGGAGAAAGGGATGCTTCCAGCCCAACCTCTCCCCAATCCAAAACCACAATGTGAAATTAGTGACCCAAGATCTTCAAATCAGATGGAGCAGGCTTCGTCTATCACCACTCTTAGGAGTGGCAAGGTGATTGACATAACCATTCCAGCGAGGATTGAAAGGCCTAAGGACCTGGAGGAAATTGAGAATGATAGACCTAACAATGCCCCACATAAGGAAGAACCGGAAAAAGTGAGTAAGTCGATTGCGTCATTCCCCCAGTGGTTGATTGCACCAAAACCTCTTGCTAACTCTCAAGATATTCTAGAGGTGCTTAAGCAAGTGAAGGTCAACATCCCTCTACTAGATGTCGTTTAACAAATTCCTTCATATACCAAATTTTTGAAAGATCCATGTACTACTAAAAGACAACAAAACATACAAAAGAAAATCTTTTTTACAGAAAAAAGTGAGTGCCATCCTCAAGCAAGATGTGCCACAAAAATACAAGGATCCCGGTAGCCCAACCATCATGTATATGCTTCCACAGGTCGTTTAATTTCCTGTGGCATATTGCCTATCTGTCTCTTTCTGGATAAGCTCTGGTGTGGTATAACAACATTTTGCAGTATATCAACTTAGGAGGACATGCATTCTAAAAGCTTTCTCTGAGTTTGGGAGTGGAGATAAAAAAGAAGCCACCTTTATTATTCCTGAGCTTAGGAAATTGTCAGCTGATGGCAAAGCTGGCAATCTCACTGTCTTACTTGTCAGCTATGGTATACTCCAGTTAGCATATACACATGTTTGGATAGGAAATAAGGATTGTAAAAGAATGTGGTCAATTTGGTTTATTTTTCTTCACGGGAAGCTGCAATTTCTTCCAGTGAAAGTGACCTACTCAAAGACCAATTCGATCTAGCATCTTTTTCATGTAATTTTTATTTATTTTTCTTTCTTTCTATTTTCTCTGGTGTACTGATTTGATATGTTGGTTGGTAGACTTATACTACTTTATGGATGCAATGCAAAGAACTACATTGTTATTATTGTTCATAGGCTTCTTTTCCATGTACCATATTCGTTAGACTCAGAACTAATAATCTAGAATATTGCTGGTTGGTTATAATATGTCATACCACATGTTTTACCTACATTTTACATTGTTGTCATGTTCATGCTTTGGAGCGCTTAGATGTGGCATGTACTAGCAGTGGTAAGAGTCACCGTTATTATAAATTCATTTTTTTTAATAGTCAATGCTATGGATATTAGCTGTAGCCCTTGATATGGCACCCATAAATGGTGTTAAAATTGGCCTATTACTACAGATCTAGTGCTACTTTTAGCTACAAATATTATCTGTAGTTGTATGTACATTTCACTACAGAAAATATGGCTACGGATTATATCTGTCACCATTTGGGTCTATGGCTACGGATTTAGTTTGTAGCTATAGATTTTAGACCTATGGGTACAATACCTTTGATTACAGTCGCATTGCCGACGATAACCGTCGATATATATCTTTAGCTATGGTTTTTATCTGTAGCCTTTACCCCTTTTTCTAGTAGTATGGGAGCAGAATTTTTATATTTTTCTGTGCAATTCTTATATATCCCAAGCCAGATTTGTCGCTACTTCATCGAGATGCAGTTAATAATTTTTCGAGTCACTAGTCACCTTGGGTGTATATCCAAGTCTCTTTTGAAGTTTTAAGAAAAGAAACTTCTAATTTTAAATTCTCATTTTTAGTTTTGAGATTTTGAATTTCAGAAATTTTCATGCTTAAATCTAGTTTGGTTTTCTCAAAGTAGTCAGAAAAATGAGATTTTTCCAAAACTGATTTTTCAAGTTCTAATTTCAGATTAGCAAAGTTTTCATTTTGAATTTTCAGTTTGGCTGCAATCTTACATCATAAGTGATTTGAAGATCTTCTTCATTTTCATAATCACTTCCAGGGGTTTCATAGTCGGAAGTTTCACATTCATCTGAGGAAGTGATTCTAGCTATGGTCAGGAAGGTCTTTTGATCTTTCTCAGTTTATTGGTATGATTCGTTAGTTTCTAAATTGGATTCAGATTCTAATGATTCATCCCAAGTGGCAATCATGCATCTTTTTCTAGATTTATCCTTCCTAGGACATTTTGAAGCTACATGCCCAAATTCAAAACAGTTGAAGCATTGGGTGTCTTTAGATTTTGATTTCCAAACATTTGAGTTTCCTTTTCTTTTGTCAAAAGGTTTTTGAAAATCTGATCTTTTTTATTTAAAAAAATTTTATAAAACTTTTTAGCTAACATGGTCATATTATCCTCATTCCCATTGTTTTTAGAATTTGTCTGTAGATTTGGATTTAGATTTAGAAGATATAAGAGATATGGACTTATTTTTAGGAGCTTTGAAATTCAACTCATAGGTTTGTAGAGATCCAACTAATTCTTCTACCTTCATAGCATCGGTATCCCTCAATTCTTGAATCATAGTGACTTTAGAATTGAACCTATCAGGAAGTGATCGTAGTATTTTTACGCACTGTTGACAACCACAAGTGTAGGGTCGCAATGTAGTAATAACTCGGTGAGACCAAGGTCAAATCTACAGGGACTAAACTTCTACGTATTCTGAAATTAACTAGAATTAGAACTAAAAAAAGATCTAAATTGAAATCTGAATATTTGATAGTAATTATGAATAATGTTGGTTTAAACTATCAATTGAAAGGTTGGAACTAGGGTTCCAAAGATCCACTGATAGCTGTCAAGATGCTGCCTTCCTTGATTCAAGGAACACAATTGGAATTGGAGTCCTATCCTATCTAATTGGAAGATAAAGCAATTTAAATCAAATTCGAACTTTTCATTGACCTAATTCTCAATGGAGGAGAATTGTGATGATTGGAATGGATTCCATCACCCAATCATGCCCAGGAGACGATGGTGAACAACAGGATTTACCAATCTTACAACCTCAAAACAGAAAAAGAAAATATTCAAAGCTATCATAGCATCTATTGTAATTTGTGTCACAATAAATCATAGAAAACTAAAAATATTCATTTAATATCAAACTAGAAATCAATAAGGTTTAATAAGAACAAGAATCAAAGCAAGATAAACATTCCAACATGTTACAAGCTTCACCTCTTAGCCTTAACTAAGAGCTTAGCTAGTCATAACTAACTCAAAAACATAAGAAAAATAGAAATATCTACAAGAACCGTGAAGAAATCGGAGTAGAAGAACATTGTCGGTGCTCCACCTACACCTCCAATCCCTTTCTAAACCCTAGAAGATTATTTAGAGCATCCTAGGAACTCCTATTTTTAGTCAGGGAACTCTAACTTTCACACCGAGTTGGAAGAATCCGGAAACCGCCTTAAATTTATGCACTCCGTACACAATCTGCGTAACCTTAGGCTAGCCGAACCAGAGCGCAGACTAGCTGATTAACACTTGGGCTAGCCGAACTCCCACAAATTCCAAAAGAACATATTGCTGGAATTTCACCCAAACCTTCTTGAGCTGGCCGAATTTCATGCTTAGGCTAGCCAAACCAAAAATCGGGTTAGCCAAATGTTCAGTTCAAATCTTCGATTCTATTCAGTCCTCACTTGGTTTCCTTAGATCTTTCGTATGTGAATTCTTCAATCTTGGTCTCCTAAGATCCATCCCTTGCCTTGGTGATTCTTGAGCATCAAATCCATGCCTTTAACATTCTTTTCAATCCAAGCTCTCAGATTCACCTTGCAATACAAACATGTATAAAATATACCCATCAAGCATTATCATGTTCATAAAATCAAGATATAAATAGGAGAAATATACAATATTTGACACTCAACACCCACACTTTGCTTTAAAAAGGCTTAGCAATGAGTCCTAGAGGGGGGGGGGGGGGGGGGGGGGGGAGGTGAATAGGACTATGCCAAATTAAAACTTTAACAGCGGAATATAAATAATATGATAGCCTTATAAACAAATAAAAGAAAGATAGCCCTATAATCAATTCACAATACTAAAATAAAAAAACAACCTCAAAAGTATGAGTATTGAGAGATTGATACAAATGTTATTCTAAGGACAACCTTGCACCATAAAAATCAAGGGTTTATGGCAGGACAACCTGATTCCTAGAAAGGTCTTTGTATCAAAAACTCAAACTTGATACAGAGGAATAAATCAAGGAAATGAAAACTAAATTATTACAACATTCCCCACAATGCTTGAAATGTAAAATATTACAGCTTTCACATCCATAAATACATTCCACAAACTTGAATGATAAAAGACATAGAAATTAAACAAAGATTCAAACCACAAGGCACAAAGAATTATACTGGTTCTCCTGTGTGTACAACAACTGTTAAACAACAACTACACAGCTTGCTACTCCACTCCTAATATCCTCACACAAGGGATATCAGCGTTCACTATGAAAATAGGTTTATCAGGTTCACCTAAACCCTTCACAATTGTGTCTTTCAAATGGGCTTACACAATTCAAAAAACCCCACTTTCTGAGTTTTCTAGCTCTCCTTAGATAACCAACACAATGAGATTTTTCTGGCAAAATTTCAAAAGAAACTAAAATAAAGGAAATTTACACAAATGTAAAATACTTGGATTTCTCCTTTTGTAGCTGCCCGGAAGAACCAATCGGAGTAGAAGTTCGAATATAGAAGTTCAATTGTCCAATACTCACTTTGAAATGGTTCTAGATTCTAGATTGATTTTAAATTAAACTAGTTGAGCTAGCTCTATTTGATTTTGATTCCAAGAAGAAGGAATACAACAATTCCTCTTTTCAAATCAGATTGGAGTATAGAAACAAAATCAAATTGACAAAGCTAACAAAAGAGAATATTAAATATGCACAGTGTAGCTTAAGAATAACATAAACTTATCTCTCAGAGTGACGCCTTGATTTTTCTTGAATTTGATATGAAACTCTGAAATTCGTGTTATATTTATAGATGCAGAAACCACGTCTACGACTGATCGTGTTGCCACCACGACTGGTCGTAGGACGAACTACATTTTAAAATTTTAAGCGCGATTGGATAAAACCGTTCCATGATTGGTCGTAGGCACTTCACGACCGGTCGTGAGGCCTCCATGACTGGTCGTGACTTGCACACAACTGGTCGTGAGACACCAGAATTTGTTGCTGGAGTTTGAGTCGTAACTGCAGGACTGGTCGTGAATGAGTCGGCACAGTTCATATGACTGGTCGAGCAGCCTCCAGGACTTGTTAAAGCTCAACCCAAAAATTCTAAAAATTTGCAACAACTTAGGACTGGTCTTGGAATTTCTTGGACTGGTCAAAACAGTTCTAGGACTAGTTGAACAGAGTCCAGGACTAGTCTTAGAATAGACCAAACAGTTATAAAAGTATTCAAATTGAATTATGTATACAAAATGACCTACCCTAAGGTCAATTTAAGGTCATTCATACCTTAAATGTGAAGTATGGACATTGAGTCTTCATTTCTTCAGATAATGGTTGACCTTTGAAGATTATGAAGCTTGAGATCTCTTCAAGATGTAGCTTGGACTTGAGATCTTCTAAAGCTTGGATTTGTCGTTTCTTGGGTTGTACTTCATCTTGAGTTGAACATTATCTTGAATCTTGAACAATCACTTATCTTATCAATGTAGCTTTAAAACAAAACTCTGATCATTGAAGCTTACAGAAATGGACAAAGAACTTGACCTTGCGTTTCTTGAAGTAGATCATCGTTCTTAACTTGAAGCATTATGATACAGTGCCTTGAACATATAAATCAACATGCTACACAAGACATAGAATTGTGTTTTTGGCACCACAAAATTTGACAATCAAAGGAACAGGAAGCCATAGCACTTACAATCTCCCCCTTTGTCAAATTTGTGACAAAACACAGTCCAATAAAAATAAGAGCAGCATTACATGCTCAATAAGGAATCATACACCTGTCATATATAAGAGAACCAGTTACAGCCTGGTTAAAGAATTATGCACCAATTGTCATTAACTAGCACAAATTCCTCATTACTTACTCCCCCTGAATAGCACACATAGATTCATAAAAATTATGATACTACTCTCCCACAATCCTTATACATTCCATATTTATCAATCAATCTCAATCTTCTCCCTCTTTTTGTCACAATATGACAAAGGAAGAAAGGGATAAATGGAAGTGGAAGACCAATAAGAGAGTAATAAAGGAGTTAAATAGAAAAAAGTTATATAGGCAAATTCAAGGTGCATATATCATAAACCAATATAATCCAAAGTAAGTCTAGCACACTGAAAGAAACCAAAATAATCTAACAGTTATTACAGACTAATGAATAAAAACACTTAATTAGATCATGAGGAAGGAGCAGGTATGGTAGGATCTATTTGATGAAGGCCCTTATTTAAGCGCCTAATATACTTGCATATATATTTAAATTACAAATCATAGGCAACATTCATGTTCTCTACCTTTTCCTCAAGTGCACGTAGACGTACATTAAAATCAGATGGCTCATAGTAAGGATCATTAGTAGAGTCTGATTCAATTTCATAAAAAATGGCATCCATATTAATATCATCAGGAGGAAGATCACCAGCCTCATCTACATTCTCTGCTTCAGCTCCACCACCACCAACATCCACTTGGCCAGGAGCCAATTCCAATTTCATCTTGTTTATATTAGAATTGTTAAAAATAAGATAATGAATAGGAGTCTCTCCAATAGGCATAACAACTAGCATGTGAGTAGCTAACACAGTCATAAGATATGCAAATGGAATATCACTGTGTCCTGAATGGAGACGAAACTGAATGATGAAATGACATATTATAAAAGGCAGACAGACTTTAGTACTAGAGATGACAGAATGCAAAACCCGAACCATGAAGGAAGTCAGTTCTATTTTGTTACCAGAACGCGGATACAAATTTGAAATAAAGATTATTGGAGAAACCTGTATCTGGGTAACAAGTACTTTGAGGGGAGCGCATTCCCTTTATGAGTCTATTGCACATTCATATTGCATAATGCTCTAATGAGCATGCATTTTTCTGATTCTGAGGGTTTCTCAACTAGAATATGAATAGGAATACCCTCGTCATTAACAGGTATGTCCATTAGAGCCAAAATCAGATGACGGTCAAGCTCAAATAGACCTTCTCTAGTATCAATATTAAACCTTAAATTCTCATATGAAAATTCAGAAATACACGCACACATAGGCTGCGCAATAGACTGGTATGCAGGCCCACCCCAATGTAGGATGTTAGCCTAGCCTACAGATTGAAAAAGAGGAAGAATACCAAAAGGAGCAATATGGTTAAGATCAACAGGTCTTTCAACAATGACATTGCGCATTCGCAAATCCCGCACATGTGAGGGATCGTCTTCGAGTGAACGAAGATGGCGTCTTGTTATAGTTGAAGGACGAGAAGAAGAAGGATCACGGGAAGTTTTTTTTTTCCCTTTAGAATCCATTTGCAATAAGAAAATCAAAGAACCAAGAAGATGCAAAGAGGATAGAGTGGGGTTTGGTAAAATCAGATTTTTCAAAAGAAAACCCCAAAATTGTAATGAATCACAAAATAAATTACTCCAAGAGGGAAAATGAAGTAATATTGACTAGAATTTACAAGAAAAATGTAAATGATGCACTAACCTTGAAGATCTAGGACGGTGGGTACGACTAGTCGTGCTACGGTCCATTGGAGAAGAAAGAGAAAATGAGGAATATGAGATTTTTCTCAAATTTTAAAAGGATCAGCGCGCTACACGACTGGTCGTGGACCGTTCTGGACCGGTTGAACCACGATTGGTCGAGCACGTCCTCGACTAGTCGTGAACCAATAAAATCATGCATTTTTCATAAAAATTTGAAATTTAAACCAATAAATTATCAAATATATATATACACTATGATACAAACATGCATGAATAATCAATTTAAATTGCACATAAAATTTTAATTTATTAAACTTGCTTTCGTCGAGCGGCTTAGTGAAAATGTCAGCAAGGTAAGTCTCGGTCGGAATGTAATCTAAAGAGATTATTTTTTCTTCCACTAATTCACGAATGTAATGATATCTAATATCAATGTGATTGGTACGTGAATGCTGAATTGGATTTTTAGAAATATTTATAGCACTGGAATTATCACAATATAAAACCATTGATTCATGTGCAATTCCGTAATCGCTTAACATATGTTTCATCCAAACAAGATGAGTACATGCATTTCCAGATGCGATGTATTCAGCCTCAGCAGTAGAGAGTGATATAGAACTTCGCTTCTTGCTAAACCAAGAAACTAAACAATTTCCAATATAGAAACAACCACCACTGGTTGATTTCCTATCATCGATATTCTCAGCCTAATCAGCATCAGTGGACCCTGCCAATTGAACACTAGTATCATATGGATACCAGAGACCCAAATTAGCAGAACTTGCGACATATCGCATAATCCGCTTTACCGCAGTTACATGTGACTCTTTAGGATTAGATTGATATCTAGCACAAATAATAACACTAAAAGAAATATCTAGTCTACTTGCAGTTAAATAAAGTATACTACCAATCATACTGCGATATAATTTAGGATCTACATTTTTACCTGTAGAGTCTTTTGAGAGTCTTAAGGTTGTACTCATAGGAGTATCAAAATTCTTCCCATTCTCAAAATCGAACTTTTTAATCAAGTTCAAAGCATATTTGGTTTGAGAAATAAATATACCTTCAGGTTGTTGTTTTACTTGCAACCCAAGGAAATAATTCAATTCCCCAACCATGCTCATTTTGAACTTAGATTTCATTAAATCTGCAAACTCAACTGTCATGTTAGTACAGGTAGATTCATAAATAATATCATCAACATAGAGTTGCACCATTAAGATATGATCGTTATGCTTCTTAATAAAAAGAGTCTTATCAACACTTCCCATTTGAAAATTAAGACTTAGTAGAAACTTAGTCAATTTTTCATACCATGCCCTGAGAGCTTGTTTCAAACCGTAGAGAGCCTTTTTTAGGCGATAGACATGATCAACATTCTTAGGGTCTTCAAAACCCATTGGTTGTTCAACATAAACTTCTTCATGCAGATTGCCATTTAAGAAGGCACTGTTTACATCCATTTGATAAATTTTGAATTTTCTAAAGCAAGCAATGGATATGAATAGTCTGATTGATTCAAGACGAGCTATTGGGGCACAAAAGTTTCATCATAGTTGATGCCTTCAATTTGAGTGTACCCTTGTAGAACCAGTCTAGCCTTGTTTCGAATTATATTACCAAGTTCATCAGACTTATTTTTGAAAATCTACTTAGTTCCTATAATGTGTTTATCTTTAAGTCTAGGAACAAGATACCAAACATCATTTCTCACAAATTGGTTAAGCTCTTCTTGCATAGCTACTATCTAGTTTTCGTCAGTAAGAGCTTCTTTTACGTTAGCCGGTTCTATCTGGGATGTAAAGCACACGTAATTACATATGTCTTCTAGTTGTCTACGAGTGTGCACACTAGTGAGAGGGTTTCCAAGAATTTGAGTGGTTGGATGATCTTTAACAGTTCTCAGTTCAGAATTAGTTTGATTTGATGAAGTATCTGGTTTGTCAACTAAAAGAACTTCATCATTATCTGAACTTGGGGCAGGTGTATTCAAGTGATCGTCAATGACCACATTGATGGACTCTTAAATCACACTGGTCCTTTTGTTCAGTAGATGATATGAGTGGCTGTTTAAAGAATATCCTAAAAAGATCCTTTCATCACTTTTAGTGTCAAACTTACCCAAATTTTTACGGTCACGTAAAATATAGCACTTGCTGCCAAAAACTCGAAAGTATTTGATAGTAGGCTTCTTATCAAACCATAGTTCCTAAACAGTTTTATTATTTGACTTACTTGTATAAACCCAGTTAATTATATAGCATGCAGTATTTACGGCTTCAGCCTAAAGATTTTTAAGGAGCTTCATATTATTTAACATTACATTAGTCATTTCTTGAAGCACTCTATTTCTTCTTTCAACAATTCCATTTTGTTGTGGTGTTTTAGGTGCAGAGAATTCATGTGATATTCCCTGATCGTAATAGAATTTCTCAAAACTGCTATTCTCGAACTCAGATCCATGATCACTACTGATCTTACTGACTTGAGAACCTTTTTCAGTTTGGATCCGTTTGATAATCCTGTTTACTTCATCAAGGGTTTCTGCTTTATCCTTTAGGAAGGCTACCCAAGTGAATCTGGTATAGTCATCTACGATTACCAATATATATTTTTTGCCACCTCGACTCTCCATCCTGGTTGGTCCTACAAGATCCACGTGGAGAAGTTCGAGAGGTTTGGATGTGGCATTAGAGTTCACCTTTTTGTGAGCACTCCTAGTTTGCTTGCCAATCTGGTATTCACCACATATTTTATCTACTTTTTGAAGTTTAGGTAGGCCTCTTATCAGTTCTCTTTTGCTTAATCAGTATAGATTTCGGTAGTGTACATGTCTAAGGCGTTTATGTCATAACTCAGTTTCATCGATATGGACCATGTAACACAATTGTTTAGATGAGGTAGAATCACTTACGATGTAGCAGTTTTCAAAAGTTCTACGACCAGTTAATATTATTGAACCATTTTTGTTTAATATTTCACACCCTAGGTTAGAAAATTTAACACTATAACGCATATTTAAGAAATGCTTAACAAGTTATGTTTTAAACCCTTAACGTACAGAACATTCTCAAATAAGGGGAGGTTAGAAAGTTTAACCGTACCTTGGCCAATAATCCTACAGTTGCTACCATCACCAAATGTGACTGAACCATTAGCCATGTCTTTAAGATCGGTGAATAGACCTTTATCACCAGTCATATGCCTTGAGCATCCATTGTCTAAGTACCACTTTGAGTGACTTGAAGCTTTGAAAGTCGTGTGAGCAACCAATTAAGTAACCTTAGGAACCCATTTCATAACTGTTTTGGGTTTATGAATATAGTTGGTCTTCTTGTATTTGTAATTGTTGTAAGAATGACCCACTGAGTTAGATTTTAACAACTCCTTAAGTAAATCAACTATTTTTTCAGCTAAAAGGTTTCGGTTCTGATCTTTATAGTTGATATGGTTACTTTTAGTTTTGAAAGATTGAAAAGTTTTAGTATTTTTAGAAAACTTTTGATTAGAACTTTTCTCTTTTGAGTTTGAGGACACTCATTTTACCAACTTAGGAGGAGTATTCTTCTGATTAGGAGGAACATTTCTATCATAGCCCAAACCGGATCGGTCGCCACATTTTCTTGATCCAGATAAAAAATTTTCTAATTTTGGATCACCTTGGGCATATCTCCATGTATCCTTTAAACTCAAAAGTGAAGAGATTTCAAATTTAAGTTTTTCATTTTCAGATTTCAGATTTTCAATCTGGGAGGTTTTGAATTCTAAATCGCATTTGCATTTTTCAAAACAATCTGAAATATGAGATTTTTCTAAAATAAGATAATTACAATTTTCTTTAAGTTTTGAAAACCTTTCTTTTTAAAGCTTTAGTTTTACCGCAATCTTACAACTTTCCTTGTATAGGGCATTGTAAGCATCTTGAAGATCTTCTTCATTTTCATGATCACTATTCAAAATTTCTTCACTAGTAGAATCATTATGATCTGAAAAAGTGAATTTTGCTAGAGTCATAAGAGCTTTGACTTCATTGCTCGACTCGGTTTCAGAATCTTCTGATTCAGAAGGGGCTTTAGTGCCAGAAGATTCATCCCAAGTAGCCAACATTCCTTCCCTTTTAGGTTTGTCCTTTTTAGGACACTTGTTTGCTAAATGCCCATATTCTTGGCAATTGTAACATTAACTATCTTTTAAAGATTTTCAAGTTTTAGATTTAGATTTAGATCTTTTCTTATCATTTGATTTTTGAAAGTTAACCCTCTTTTTACTTTTGAAAATCTTGTAAAACCTTTTCGCTAGAAGGGACATATCATCTTCAGAGTTTTCTAAATCAGAATTGTTATTGTTTTCTTGAAAACTATTTTTAGAAGATTTCCGGGCAATAGATTTACCTTTAGGAGCTTTAAGATTTAACTCATAAATCTGTAAAGAGCCAACTAATTCTTCTACCCTCATATTGTCTGTATCACGAAGTTCCTGGATCGCAGTTACCTTTGAGTTGAATCGTTCAGGTAGTGAGCGTAGTATCTTTGTACACACTTTACTTTCTAGGATTTTATCGCCAAGACCCCACATAGAGTTCTATGTCATTTAGTCTTGTATAAAAGTCCATAAACATTTCATTTTCTTCCATACGTATTTCCTCAAATTTGGTTGTGAGGATTTGGACTTTAGACTTCTTGACAATTGATGTACTCTCATGTGTCATTTCTAAAATATCCCAAGCTTGTTTTGTAGTATCACAGGATATAATTCTTTTGAATTCATCTGGTGATAGTGCACAAGTGATTGCATTTAGTGCTTTTGCATTGGCACTACTCTCACTTTTCTGCAGTGTGGTCCAGGTAAAATAAGGTGAGACTTTCAATGATTTTGATCCATCGATACCAGTCACTTCAGTGGTAGGAGGGATCCATTCAGTCATTGTGGCTTGCCACACGCTCTCATCCATGGATTTAAGGAAAATACTCATCCTGGCCTTCCAATAGGCATAATTGGAGCCATCAAATGGTGGAGGCCTAGTGACTGAAAGGCTATCAAAATTTGACATCTAATAAATAGCTTAGATCGATTAGCTCAGGAAATAAATCCAAAAATTTAGCAATCAGAATGAGCCCTTAGGCTATGATACCACATGAAAAGGCCTAGCTATGGGTCCTAGAGGGGGGGGGGGGTGAATAGGACTATGCCAAATTAAAACCGTAACAGTGGAATATAAACAATATGATAACCTTATAAACAAATAAAAGAAAGATAGCTCTATAATCAATTCACAATACTGAAATGAAAAGCAACCTCAAAAGTATGAGTATTGAGAGATTGATACAAATGTTGTTCTAAGGACAACCTTGCACATAAAAACCAGGGTTTTATGGCAGGACAACCTGATTCCTAGAAAGGTCTTTGTATCAAAAACTCAAACTTGATACGGAGGAATAAATCAAGGAAATGAAAACTAAATTATTACAACATTCCCCACAATGCTTAAAATGTAAAATATTATTGCATTCACATCCACAAATACATCACACAAACCTGAATGATAAAAGACCTAGAAATTAAACAAACATTCAAACCACAAGACACAAAGAATTATAGTGGTTCACCTGTGTGTACAACAACTGTTAAACAACAACCACACAGCTTGCTACTCCACTCCTAATATCCTCACACAAGGGATATCAGCGTTCACTATGAAAATAGGTTTCACAGGTTCACCTAAAACCTTCACAATTGTGTCTTTCAAATGGGCTTATACAATTCAAAAAATCCCACTTTCTGAGTTTTCTGGCTCTCCTCAGATAACTAATACAATGAGATTTTTCTGGCACAATCTCAAAAGAAACCAAAATAAAGGAAATTTACACAAAAAATACCTGGATTTCTCCTTTTGTAGCAGCCCGGAAGAACCAATCAGAGAAAAAGTTCGAATATAAAAGTTCAATTTTCCAATACTCACTTTGAAATGGTTCTAGATTCTAGATTGATTTTAAATTAAACCAGTTGGGCTAGCTCTATTTGATTTTGATTCCAAGAAGAAGGAATACAGCAATTCCTCTTTTCAAATCAGATTGGAATATAGAAACAAAATAAAATTGATAAAGCTAACAAAAGAGAATATTAAATATACACAATGTAGCTTAAGAATAACACAAACTTATCTCTCAGAGTGACGCCTTGATTTTTCTTGAATTCGATATGAAACTCTGAAATTTGTGTTCTATTTATAGATGCAGAAACCACGTCTACGATTGGTCGTGTAGCCACCACGACTAGTCATAGGACGACCTACATTTTGAAATTTTAAGCATGATCGGATAAAACCGTTCCATGACTGGTCGTAGGCACTTCACGACCGATCGTGAGGCCTCCACGACTAGTCGTGACTTGCACATGACTGGTCTTGAGACACCAGAATTTGTTACTGGAGTTTGAGTCGTAACTGTAGGACTGATCGTGAATGAGTCGGCACAGTTCTTACGACCGGTCGAGCAGTCTCCAAGACTGGTCGAAGTTCAACAAAAAAATTCTAAAAAATTGCAACAATTTAGGACTGGTCTTGGAATTTCTTGGACTGGTCGAGCTAATTCTAGGACTAGTTGAACAGAGTCCAGGACTAGTCTTAGAACAAACCAAACAGTTATAAAAGTATTCAAATTGAATTATGTATACAAAATGACCTACCCTAAGGTCAATCTAAGGTCATTCGTTGTAACATCTCGAATTTTTGCCAACCTGGGATTAGACATCCTTAGGCAATGGGTCGATCCTAACACCTTATTAACTTGTTAGAACTGAATCCCACAGTCTAAAATCGCTCCTTAACCCATTTCCTTCGCAAATCTCACCTTTCACCACCTTGTTCTTTAAATTTTCTAAGTACTTTCACATTAGACGTTATCTTAAAGTTTAGGTAATGAAGAACAATACTTTAAACTAAACATTGCTACAAAGGATTAAGTACCACCTCAGACCAAAATCACCCAAGACTAAATCCTTTAGAAATGAGGCGAGAATTAGTCAGTGTTAAACTAGAGTACTTGTGAAATTAGCACCAATCACTTTAAATACGATCTACAAGACCCAAAACTTGTAAAATCGTTGACCTTACATTACCCTAAAATCTAGGATCAATCTCATTACCCGTCTGCTCTCGGGAGCATCTCGAAACTCAATATCAGATCTGGACCACACATCGAAAGCCCGATTAACATGAAGTTAAGGAATTAGGACTGCCTTGCTGGGCTTAACAACTATCTCGGAAATCAAATCCAGATAGTGTCCCAGTGTAATTCGCTTGAGTCCGGAGTGAGGAGTGTGAAAACACTTGATTTTCTTTACAAATAAATATCTCAAATAGTAATCTGGCACCTCTCGCTTGGGATCAGTTTTAAGCAACTAGACCATCAAAATCAGACCAAATTACACTCTCGGATCAGGAGAAATTTCATACACATATCCATGTACTCAGAATCTCCTATCGAGATCCGCTGACCGTTGAACTGAAACTGGTTCGCCATTTGCGATCTGAAATCCTGACCGAAATGAAAACTTAACTAAACGTAAATCCAGTGTTAGTGAGCTTAAGTCTGACCTTTGGCTCAAGGAGGCCCGCCAGAAGTGCTCCGTTGTGCTGGAACAAGTCCACTTTGGTTATAACCTAAGTATACTTTGACCTGGAGTCTATTTCGGTGAGTTTTTAGGCTATATAAGGACCTTAAAACCCTCTCTCTCACAGCCATATGAATTTGAGAGAAACCCTAGAGAGAGAAGAGAGAAAAGAGAGAGAAAGTGTGAGAGAAGTGAGAGAATCTCCCAACTGCTATTCCCTGCCACTACACAAGCTGCACCACCCCATTCTCATCGCTTTCCCGGCGATTCTGACTTCGTTTCTAGGTAAGAAACCCTAGCCCTAATCTATTTTGGGGTTGTATAAGTTGTATGTTATGAAATAACTAACCTATTTCGATCTATAGGTGGCTAAACTGCCGTATACAAAAGCTTAGCAATTCTATCGACTTCGTTACGATTCTACGACAAAAGGTGCGGACTTTAAGTGTATAGGTTATGGTTTTCAATGCTTTCAATGTCAGAGAATGATAGATTCATGATCTGCATGCAATTGCACATGTAAAAAGTGTTGTATGTTTTCTGTTTCGATTAAAGATAAAGAATATGGAATTTTACATACTCTAGGTATTTGTAGAAAGTACCATATATGTATAAATTTTGGAAATGTGTTTGCCATGATTATTTGCTGTATTAATATACTATATATGGATAAAATACTTGTTTGGCGAGAGGGTTTGCCCAAATTCATATTTCTGCTAATATACACTATGTATGTTAAAAGAGTGTATTTTAAGTGTTTGTGAAAATGGCTAAATGAGTATAGAATCCTCATTCGTGCTCGCTATGACTAATTGTCATGGATATATGATTGATGTATTGGCGATACCCCTTTGACGAAAGGATTTGCCCTAAATCACGCCACGGCCAATATACACTATATATGTTAAAATGTATGGCCCAAGTGTTTGTGGAAATGACTGAATGAATATGGTACTTGGATTCCTGCTTGCCATGACTATCTGTCGTGGGTGTATGCGTGTTATGATTGGGGTAACTCCCTAGTGAAAGGATTTGGCCTTATACTTATGTGATCAACATATGTCATGTATGTTGATGTATGTAGTCTAAGTGTTTGTTAAAACGTTTGAATGAGTAGTAGTTAGTAAATTGTAATGTATAAGGGTGTTGAGATATGATTCTCAACTCCTTTAACTATGTCTATGATTTCCTTGGATAGCTGGTGATTAGGAATTGAATATGTACAAACTCATGCTTGTGTTGTGCTTCATAACATGCTCAACTGATTGTATGATTTTACCTATGTAATGCATATGTTTAAATTCATGTTTACATTATATGATCTGTCATGGGTGATGGGGGAGTGGAGCAACGAGTGCGTGCAACAGCCCTGTCAGCCCTAAACGGAAAATACCAGACCTTGATTGTATGATTTGAATCTTGATCCATTACTGTTTTACCTATCTGCAATTGAATGTGATTGGGGCTATTGTATAGTCCAGGCAGTCGGTAACGAGATCGAATTCGTGGCTGAGTTTCATTTGTCACGTGAGATGTGTTCGACGAACCCGGGTCATACTTCGGTTGGCGATAGTGGTTGGCCACATGAAGTGCTTATGCGTTTCATATCGTTCAACTTGTTGTGAGCTTGAGTTAGCCGAGCTCGTCAAGTAACCCGATCTGTCTTATGTATGTTCACCATGTTTGGACACCTCTGCTTGAACCTAGGGTACCAAACTTACCAGTGAAATCCCTTTTAACCATGGTACCTCGATCCGCTAAGACTCATGAGCCGGGAATGGTGGTATGGGACACCGTGGTCGAGCTGTCGGCCTACGCTGGGGCCACGTGCCTCCCCGTAGTGACCAGTGAGCAACCAGACTCGTGAGCCGATTATGGTGGTATGGAACACTATATTCGTGTTGTCGGCCTACATTGATAAGGTGATGGGGGAGTGGTGCAACGAATGCGAGCAACAGCCCTAACAGCCCTTTGTAGTGACCTCGAGCATACTCTGAATTGCGGTGAGGCGACGAGTTTTGTCGCAGTGTATAGAGTATGAAACTAGGCCTGTATCTGTATAGTGATGAATCGTTAAAAAGGTGATGGGGGAGTGGTGTAACCTTTGTACTTAACAGCCCTGGTAGCCTTTGCAGCGACCTAGAAAACACACCATCTCTAAGATTAACTAGGACTGATGACCCTAGAATGGATCATGTTTGGGAATGATACAAGGGAGGTACCTTAGTTTCCCAATCCTGCTGTTTGAAATGGACTAATAACAACTCGGTAATCATGCTCATCATGCATTGCATGTGCCTGGAAGATGTGGAGCACTGAGGGATGAAAGCATGCCGCGAACGTAAGATGGTGTCGCATGAGGGTGGTTTGGCAAGGGCATACATCATGACTGCATTCATACTTGCATTAATAAGAGTAGTTAGAATTGTTTGATTTTACTGCTTTATGATTACTGCTTGACTGAGTTGATAATATGTTAACCTATGCTTTATTGTTCCACTGAGTTGATCACTCACTCCCACGTTACGGGACGGTGTTCCGAACACCCACCAGACTTTGTCTGATTGCAGATGGCGACGCTACTCTTGAGGCGGAGCCGGACCTGTATGATGACAATGATACTTGTACGTATATGTTATGCTGACGGCTTTATGGGAGCCGTGTCTTGATCGACGGGATTACAGGGATGTTGACTAGATGACACTACACATTTGGTATAATTTGAACTGTACTTGTAATTCATTAACCTGGTAACCTTATCATACTCTGGAGACTCACCATAGTTTATATATTTTATTTATCTATCACAGTCTTCCGCTTGCAAATTAACTGTCTCTGGAGTATGATATGCTGTTTTGGCTTAATCTCATTCATGTTCAATGCACTAATATAGACAACATTCAATCATCATTCATTTTGTTGCATAAGTGATGCGTTGGAACTCGGGAGTTGAGTTTATGCTTGACCCCCGATTTTCAGGGCGTTACATTCGTACCTTAAATGTGAAGTATGGACATTGAGTCTTCATTTCTTCAGATGATGGTTGACCTTTGAAGATTATGAAGCTCGAGATCTCTTCAAGATGTAGCTTGGACTTGAGATCTTCTAAAGCTTGGATTTGTCGTTTCTTGAGTTGTACTTCATCTTGAGTTGAACATTATCTTGAGTCTTGAACAATCACTTGTCTTATCAATGTAGCTTTAAAACAAAACTCTGATCATTGAAGCTTACAGAAATGGACAAAGAACTTGACCTTACATTTCTTGAAGTAGATCACCATTCTTAACTTGAAGAATTGTGATGCAGTGCCTTGAACATATAAATCAACATGCTACACAAGACATAAAATTGTGTTTTTGGCACCACAAAATTTGACAACCAAAGGAGCAGGAAACCATAACACTTACATGATTTCAGAGACTTTTTCTCTAAGATCACATATAGAGTTAACAATGTCATTTAGTTTCGTATAGAAGTCCATGAATGATTCATTTTCTTCCATACAGATTTCCTCGAACCTTGTTGTGAGGATTTGAATCTTAGACTTTTTGACAATGTTAGTCCCTTCATGTGTCATTTCGGTAATATCACATGCTTATTTTGTTGTATCACAAGAAATGTTCTTTTGAATTCATCTAGTGATAAAGCACAAGTAATAGCATTAAGGGCTTTTACATTAGCACTACTTTCACTTTTTTGAATTATCGTCTAAAAAGTATAAGTGATTTCTTTCATGGACATGGTTCCATTTTCAGCCACTACTTCCATCATTGGAGGGATTCATTGGGTCATGGTGGCTTGCCACACACTTTCATCAATGGACTTGAGGAAAATCATCATCCTTGCTTTCCAATAAAAATAGTTTGACCCATTAAAGGGAGGTGGCCTGGAAATGGATAGACTATCGAAATTTGACATTCTAATAGCTTTAGATCTAGCTTTTAGATGTTAATCCTAAAAAGAGTAACCTCACTTTGATACCACTTGAAAGGACGAGCTATAGATGTCCTAGAGGGGAGTGAATAGGACAATACCAAATATTTCGATACAACGCAGAATAATAAAACAATTAAACTCAATTGCTTAGAGTATTGAATTCTTAATATCAAATCATTTATAGGACAACCTTATTTCACGACGTCTTTGAAATCAAAATATCAAACTTAGCAAGAGCTAATCAATTACAAGATAGACATATATATAAATAATAATAACAATCACCACAATACACCAAAGAATTATAGTGGTACGGTGCTTAAACACACACCTACTCCACTCCTAAAATTACTGCCCTTGTAATTTTGGCTTTCACTATTTTAAGGTTTTCACAAGGTCACCTTAACAACCTTATACAATTCTTGTGATTTTCACAGGATCACCATAAACCAACCCGCTAAGATTTTCAAGCTATCTCAGAAAAACCCAAAATAAAATAAATATAAATAAGCATTTATCTTCTAATAGCAAGCGAAGACGTTACTGTAGCTTGATTGCAACGATCTTCTTTCTTGGGATATTGATGAAGCCGTTTATGAGTTTAACACAAAAAGAATATATAGATCTAATGTGCTTTCAATAAACAAAAACCCTATTAGTTGCAAATTCTATTCTCTTGAATCTCAAGTAGAGTATGGATCACTCTATTAAAAATATGATTAAAACTTGAAAGTGCCCTGATTTGTCAAATTACGTGAGTGTTGAGTCAGTCTTACAAGTGAGCCCCAAGCTGAAGATTCAAGACCAAGAACTCAACCAAAAAGAAGTTTGAGCACTCCATATAGGTAAACAAAGTCTCACTTCCCTAACCAAACCCTTGAGGTATATGACCCCAAATTACACTTAATCTTACCCACATCTTATCCTCGGTAAGCTTAGTTTTGGTCACTTAGAGTATTAGATGAATAAACATGAACTATACAGGAAAAATCATGATTGAATCGATTTGCAATCGAGGACATTTTTTATTCTATCAAACATGGTTCGATTGTATCGAAAAATAGGCCCACATAGTCCAACAAACAAATTGATCATCTACTAAGTATTGTTGATTATATCGAACAGAGTTCGATGAAATCGAAATTCAAATTTTAATAGCATCAAACCCACTTCGATAACATGGACTAATGGCACTCCCTCTACAAAGATAATACTCTCTAAAGTGTTCCTCGATGGAATCAAATCATCTTTGATCACATCGAGAATAAGTTATCGATGGCATCGAAGTCTATTCAATTACATTGAAATTCAAGACCAGTTTGTCCAGCAAGCTATCAAGGAATATCCATCATTTTCAATTACAGTGAAGAACCTTCAATGTCATCGAACTTCAAAATTCGATAGCATCGAAGGATGATTGATTATATTAAAACTTGGGACAAAATCTTCCAGCAACTAAAGGCAATTTTTCTAAAGAAAATCCGATGAGATCGAACCTCCTCTCGATAACATCGAAGTGCACATCGATGGAATCGAAGGATCCTTGATAAGATCGAACAGAATCTGTTCTACACAAAAATGAATATCTTGTGTAGATGATAATGAAGTTTAAATTTCGATGGAATCAAAGACCATTCGATAGCATTAACAATGTCAAACTTCTGTCTGCTTTTTTACCGTTGGGATTCATCTTTATATATACCCATGGGTTGCTTCTTGATAACATGAACAAGAATTGAAAGAAACTTGAGAGAGTTATTGTGATTAATTATACCTTCTTCTTCAAGCCTTCTTTCCCATAAGAGTTCATCATTCAATCTATTGCACAAATATTTATTGTCGTCTTCTTTAATTGGATTGAAATATGAACTATGGCATTTATTGAGTTTCCACTAGTACTCTTTAATAGTAAATCATTATGCTGGAACTCTTGAATGCTTAGCTCATGAGAATCTTCTGTAGGTATTTAATTCATATTATTTAATAGAGAAGATCAGACCAAACCCTAAACCTCACAAGCTCGGAGCATTGCTTGCAGCATCATAAGCGGTTGTGGTTCAAGGGAGCTGAAGACTTCATCAACAAAGAAGATCATCTTCAGATTGTGCGAGAAAGGGGCTCACTCACTTATTTGTAAGTATAAGGAGTCCGTTGAGTCTGAAGCCCTTTCCTTATGTAGGATTGGGATTCAGAGTTTAAGTGACAAACTCACTAAGACCTTTCGTAGGCTTCCGAAGGGAGAATATGTTGTCCTTGTCTAGGACGTGTTTCCTTGTGTAGGCATAGGCTGTCTTATGTAAGATCCTAATTGTATCCTTTTGTAAGACTCATTGCCTTGTGTAGGCATCTAAGATTGCCATGTGTAGGCTCCTTAGTTAACCTTATGTAGGTTGTGAAGGATCATGGTTAACCGGATTTAAAACCATTGGATAGTGAAATCTGGTACACTCTAGGAGAGAGTGCGTCAGCCGGAAGTGGAGTAGGCAAGTAGCCAAACCAACATATATGATTGTGTTTGGGATTACTATTTGTACATTAATCTAATTATGCTTGTCTCTTAAATGATTATTGATGAGGCATGAATGTCTAAGCATTCATAGGAATCACATCCCACACACTCTCGCATACATTATCTTCAAAGGATAGTTGCTTTACATTTAAATCTTGCGTAGCCTATGTGTTTGGACCCTCTATTGGCTTGGAAGCCATAGAGTTACTTTGCCTTACTTATCTTGATTAAAGTTAGGCATTGTATGTTATTATAAGTAAATATTTTTGAAAAGTCCTATTCACCCTCCTCTAGGACACTTGGACATATTTCTATACTTCTATAATAGTGGTCCTACCGCAATTTCAAAACTATCTTGAGAAAGAGAATAAAATAAGCTAAACAAATGTTAAAATTACCATACAAATATCTTAAGAAAATCCTGACTTTCTCTTTTGCTTTGAATAATTTTCTTAATGAATTTCGTTTATTAATTATGCCTTTATTTATAGCCAAGGGATTTGAAAATTTGGCTTACTCAATTTTAGGTTCAGCTGGCCAAATTCCAACGATTACGTTCCAACAGATCTTCAGATTTCATAGGATAAGATCTTTCAAATATTCACTGGCCTAGGCTAGGATTCAACTGGTCGAACCTCCAGTTCGGCTGACTGAGCATAAGGTTCCGTTGGCTAAATCTCTTGTAGATCTGAAGAGATTGCACGCTGGAAACTTGACCGAACATAGTTGGGCTGGCCGAGCGGACATGTTCGATTGGCCGAACCTACCATGTAAAATCAATGTTAATCTGTAAACTTGCCCGAATTATGTTGGGTTAGCCGAAGGCAGTTATGCTGGTCGAACCAAATGTCGGGCTGACCTAACTTGAGTGTATTTTTACTTAAATGATGTTCATTTTGATGCTATGTGAAATACACTTAACCTAATGTCAAACTAAGGTTATACCACCTGATGGTTGACTCATACGGAGTGTTCCGATCTTCGAACCATGTACTTTTATGCTTGAAGATGTTGAGTCTTCCTTAAGATACTTGATCGAGTCGTTTCACAGATCTTCATGAGTTGTCAAATAATATTTTCATGAGTGCTTGTTCTCCTCATAGGACTACGAAATATAACAATCCTAGTTGTACTTAAACATAAGCACTAATAGTAGTCTATGTGTAACGCCCTGAAAATCGGGGGTCAAGCAGAAGCTCAGCTTCCAAGTTTCAACGCATCATTTATGCAACATAGATAATGATGACTGAATGTTGTTCGTATTAGTGCATTAAACATGAGTGGGATTATACCAAATCAGTATATCATACTCTAGAGACAATTAAATTACTTAAGCGGAAGACTGTGATAGATATATAAAATATATAAACTGTTGTAAGTCTCCAGAGTGTGAACATGTTACCAGGTTAAATATATACATGTATACTCCAAAAATGAACAAAATGAATATACATGGTTGTTCAAAAAGTGCAAAATAACAAGTGTAACGACATCTAATCAGTAACCATGTAACCCCGTCGATCAGAACATGGACTACATAGACCCGCCTGATAGCTGCATATAGGAGAAACCCTCCTCATCATCATAAAAGTCGGACTCTGCTTCGTAAGCATCGCCATCATTTGAAAATAAAACAGGGTCTAATTGGTGTTTAAAACATCGTCCCATAATGTGGGAGTGAGTGATCAACTCAGTGGAACTATAAGGTAAAGGTTAACATGTTATCAATTCAATCAAACAGTAATGATAAAGCAATACAATCAAGCATCCCTAAGTACTCTGTTAATGCAAACATGATATGTATTAATGATGCATGCCCTCGCCTACTCTCCCTCAGCGTCTTCATCTCACGGTGCGCATGGCAACCTCTCGAAAGTGCTCTTCCTCGCCAAAGCACATGCAGTGTGGTGCATGCTCATGTTAGCCAATACTTAATTAGATTGATTCATACAACAGTGTTGAGAAGCTAAGGTACCTCTCTTATATCAATTCTCAAATAATGATCCATTCTAGGGTCGTCAGTCCTAGCAAATCTCATACCATGTTGCGGTTCTAGGTCACTACAACGGGCTCGTCACCTGATCAGTATAGGCCTAGTTTATACTCTAGTTGCTACGGAAAGACTCGTCGTCTCAAAGCAGTCTCAGAGTATGCTCGAGGTCACTACAAAGGGCTCGTCACCTGATCAGTGTAGGCCAACAGCTCCAATACAGTGTCCCATACCACCGTATTCGGCTTACGAGGCGGTGTTGCTCACTGGTCACTACGGGTGGGTTCGTCACCTCAGCGTAGGCCGACAGCTCGACCACGGTGTCCCATAACACTATGCCCGGCTCATGAGTCTTAGTGGATCGAGGTACCAAGGTGTAAACGTGGTTTTCACTGGTGAGTTTGGTACCTTAGGTTCAAGCAATGACGTTCATACATGGTGAACATACATCGGGTCAATTGGGTTACTTGACAAGTTCGATTGGTATGAGCGTACGCTGAATTAATCGACATGGAATGCTAACCACTGTCGACAATCATCGTACGACTCGGATTCACCGAACGCATCAACTGTGTTGAGACTAGCTCGGTCACTCAAACATTAATTGTTACCGATTGTCTGGACTACGTCGTAGTCCCAAACATATTATGATGTAAGAAATATGTACATGTGGTAATCATACAACACTTAACAACCATTGCAACCATGGATAGCATTTGAAAATACAATGAAACACATATAACATGCCATGTTACATATACATATTCTACTCAAACACACCATATAGATTTACAGCTACTTGAAGGAATTTATGTACATAGCTAAGGTGGTTGAGAATCCTATCTCAACTACCTTATCAACTACAGTTCATGTAGCAACAACTTATTCAGACATTTTGCCAAACACTTAGACTACACATAACCGACATACATGACGTATGTTGATTTCAAGTATGTCTAATACACACCAATCATGTTCTTACATTCCATACACATGGCAGACACAAATCATGAATCCATATTCATTCAGTCATTTCAACAAACACTTAGACTACACACTATAACATACATAACGTATGTTGGCCATAACATGTATTAGGGCAAGTCCTTTCACCAAGGGGTTGTCGCACATACAACAACCCCATATCCAGGCGGATAATCATGTCAAACACGAATCCAGATTCTATACGCATTTAATCATTTCAACTAACACATGGGATACATTATACTCGATATAGTTCATATATACCCGTAAAGCAAAGGAATCTTCGCATTTAGCATGTGAAATGACACCCAAATCAGTTATAAATCATTAACCGACATTGAAAGCCTTAAAAACCATAACCTAAACGTTTATAGTCCACACCTTTCGCCGGTAAATTCATAACGGATTCAGTTTGAACACTCCGCCTTCGTCTACGGCACAACGGCAACCTATTGTATGAAATAGGTTAGCTATTTCATCACATACACTATCTGAATCCCTAAAACAAATTAGGGTTAGGATTTTTTACCCGAAAATGGAATCAAAATCGCCGGAATAGCGATACGGTAGTAGTAGCTAAGCACGTGGAATGGCGGGATTGAATCCCGAGAACAAACCCTAACTCTACCTCTCACTTTCCTTCTCTTTCCTTCTCTTTCTTCTCTCTTCTCTCTCTAGGATTTAGAAATTCGTATGTGAAGGGAGAGAGACGGTTTAAGGTCCTTATATAGGCCCAAAATCGACCTCAATGGCCCTAGGGTCATGGTATACTTAGGTTATAGCCAAAACTTGACTGTTTCAGCTCAACGGAGCTGTTCTGGAGGCCCCTTTTCTGCATGTGGTCAGACTTAAGCTCCCTGACATTGGATCCAGGTCGAGTTAGGTTTTCGGTCCGATCGAATTTACAGATCGACCATGGCAGACCAGTTTCAGTTCAAAGGTCACCGGTACTCGATCAGGGTCACAAGTACTCTGACACGTGTTGGAAATTTCTCCTGATCCGAGGGTGTAATTGGGTCAGATTTTGACGGTCAGAATCCTTAGATTTGGCCCGCAAGTGAACGACTCAATTCACTTAAGTTTCAACTCATTTTCTAAAGATATTCGCGTTTCTTACACACTTCGCTCCGGGCTCAAGTTGTGCGGTTCGGGATACTATTTGGACTTGATTTCCGGGATGGTAGTCAAGCCTAGTAAGGCGGCCATATTCATATAGTTTCGCAGTAATCAAACTTTCGACGCATGGTTCAAGTCCGATACGAAGTTTCAACATGCTCCCGGGAGAAACCGGGTTTTGAGATGGATCCTAAGTTTTTAGGTAATGTAGCGTTAACGGTTCTACTCGTTTTAGGTCTTACAGATCATATTTAAAGTGGTTTAAGATAATTCTACTGATTATTCAGTTTAGTACTTAACTAAAATTTGCCCTAATTATGACATAATAAGGCCCTAGGGCAGGAGACGCTGATCTTTCTAAATAACCTATTCGTTTTATGAGATTCCATAAGGTTAATGGTCAAAAGCCCATTTTATTTATGTATTTACTATTTACAGTAAGTTTTAGTTTAAGTATTGTTCTTCATCATTTAAACTTTAGGATTTGTGTCTAATGCGAAAGTACTTAGAAAAATCTGAAGAACAAGGTGGTGAAAGGTGAGATTTTAAAGGAAATGGGTTGAAAGGGAATTTGAGGCTTTATGATTGAGTTCTGAGAAGTCAATTAAGGTATCATGATCGACTCATTGCCTAAGGACATCTATCTCCAAGTTAGCAAAAATCTGGGGTGTTACACTATGTGATTGGACCCTCTATTGGCTTGGAAGCCTTAGAGTTATATTGCCTTCTTAGTTTAATTGTATATTAGTTTAAGTTAGGCAATTTATGTTTTTAATTGGCATAATTTTAAATAGGTCATAATCATACCCCCTCTAGGACATAGCCTTCATTCTCTAGTTCTGCCATACTTCCGCACTTAAATGCATAAGCGGTTTGTCCATAATTTCACTGTGGACCCCACCATTGTTGTGTGTACACCATCGGTGCATCGGACAACTAGCCTGGGTCAAACAAGCGCTGACTCGAGTTCTCCCGAAAAAGGAGAGATTTCTCTCTCTTTCTTTTATTCCTACTGAAATGGATTCAAATAAATGGTTCTGTTTACAGCGATCTGTGGCTCACCATCATTGATTATTGATTAGATCCAAGCTGTCCATCTGATGAGGCATGCCACTATGACCAAAACCTAACAAGTTACACTCACGACTATGCACATGCATTTGTATAGTCTAAGGTGCAAGCCAACCTATGTGTAAGCAAGTTTCCGAAACAAGAAATCTCATTTCATGCAAATGAGCTAGCAATCCGAGGGAGATTTTTCCTTGCCATCTTATCCATTCAGTCTGTTGAATCTTGATCATTTGTTTTAGGGTAGTAACCCCATCGTCTTTCCTTAGCTTGAAAAGGTGGAAAGAAGCTCACCTTCTTGTAAACTCTCGTGCACTGGTATATTCTCATCCGTTATCAAGGAGATCACTAAACATATCAAGGCCATCCATATACATCAGATCATAAAATCATCCACCCATTGAGAATCTAACATTGATGGTAGAGTTATCTTCTCTAATGAGCCGAAAAACCTATCACCACGTAATGGATCCCATTTGTCACGCCCCAAACTCGAAAACCGGGCTCACAAAATTTTCGATCGCTAAATCTGGTGCCAACAACCTCCGTAGTACCCCATTTTCGACTCCCCGTGCCCATACGCCAGATTCCGATCCTGGGATCCTACAAGGAGGATTTTCCAACATACATTTATCCCATAAGAAGCATAACACAAGTATACCCAAGTCACAAAGACAACATCATCATCACATATCCACTAATATAAATAGTTGAATACAATGTTGAAAGGGAAAAATACATATATAAAAAATCATATGCTCCAGAAATCCGTTGCACGCTCCAAGCTCAATGCTGCTGCAAACTAACGTCAACTGCACGCATCTATCGTGCATAAGCTTATAGAAAGCTTAGAGGGTGGTGTAAGTGTGTGCACAAGGTAAGTGCCAAGTACGCAATACGATGCAATAAATCATATAATATCAGAATAAGTAGAAATACTGACAAGATCATGAATCATACGATATTAGAATAAGCGGAAATATACTAGTAAGTCCATGAGTCAAATAATATCAGAGTAAGCAATGCAGATCATAATGAGCCAAATATCATATATTGCGGATGCAATGCAATATACCGATCCTGCCAAGTCCATCTAAGCCATATTAGCAACCCGAAATGCCATATGCTACGGATGTAATGCAATATGCGGTGTGAAAGGAATGACCATGCTGGAATGTGAAGTCAGGATGATAGTACGTAGTATCGCAGGCTACGGGATCTACTACAAGAGACTTCTATGCAAACCAGTCTCATACCTAAATTTGGATAGTCAGACTCAATGTGGTAAACTCCTGATCTCAGATTAGTCGCATGCCCCAACCGAAATATTGACCATTACGAAGGTACACATAACAAATAGTTGCGCACCAGCAGCTCGAGTGGATAGTGAATGGATGAATGAATGAGTATGCAACTCTTGCTCAATAAGTCCACGTATCGGTACTGTACATCTCTAGGATCATCACCGGGGTCTAGTACACTCTACACCAGCTTGTCGTCCCATCAAGCGCATAATACAACTGGGTAAGTGGAAGAGACCTCACTACCCACCTACCAATATCGGGCTGGCTCGTCGATAGTGGACTCATTTAGGAGCTGGTCAGACTCAGTCTAGCGATGCCTACTCCCTCAGGCAGGTAAGGCCACACCCCCTCCCAACCAACCACGACACAGTGGGAGACGCAGCCTACTGGTATACGCTCTCAAGCACTCATATATATCTACTCAGTCTCGACGTTGGAGTGTCCTCTGGTACCAAGAAGGTATAGGAATTTTTACCCAGGACCATCTATGGCAGCCCGATGCTAGTAACAGATTTCCGGTGTGCCATCTGGTCATCCATGACATGCCTGTGGAGGTTATGACCCTGATGTTGCTAGGGCGTACAGTAATCACAACACACAATGCAATATGCATGAGTCATACAATCCAGTCATGCATCAATCCTGCGCATACCGTTCACTCATGTGAGATAACCTCTGCCTATCGGGGAGTCTCATAACAACCTGTCCAATGACATATGCAATGGTCAACTACATCTCATAACAAACATGCAGATGATGCGTATGGGCATGTATCATGATGCTATGATGTCACATATTCATAATCAGCATAAATTACCGGCATCGACAATTGACCTCGATAATGTGGACATTTAACTAACATTGCCCCCAAGGAAAGGCCCACATAGAGCCTAACATATAGTGAACCCATGGCCTCACACAAGGGCCAAATATACAACACCATGGGCTTCACTTAAGAGCTTAATACACATCACGATGGACCTTTCACATGGGCCTAACATATATCACAATGGGCTCCATCGCCTGGCCCTCAAATGCATCACAATGAGCCTCATCACATAGGCCTCATATACATCACATTGGGCCTTCAACACGAACTAAATACACATCACAACGGGCCTCAAATACGGGCCACATATACATCACAGTGGGCCTCAAACACGGGCCGAATGCACATCACAATGGGCCTCAAATACGGGCCGCATATACATCACATTCGGCCTCGATATCCAGCATCGACAATCGTAATCGGAATCAGCCTCAACAATCGGCCTTGACAATCGGAATCGCCCTGAACAATCGGCCTCGACAATTGGAATTGGCCTCGATAAATGGAATCAACCTCGACAATCAGAATTGGCCTAGCAATCGGTCTCGATAACCGGAATCGGGCACGACAATCAGAATCGACCTCGATAATCGGAATCGACCTCGATGAACGGAATCGGCCTCGACAATCGAAATCGGCATCAACAATCGACCTCGACAATCGGAATCAGCCTCGACGAACAGAATCGCCCTCGACAATCGGAATCGGCCTCGACAATCGGAGTCGGCCTCAACAATTTGAATCGGCCTCGACAATCGGAATTGGCCTCGATAATCAGAATTGGCCTCGACAATCGAAATCGGCCTTGACAATCAGAATTGGCCTCGACAATCAGCCTCAACAATCAGAATCGACCTCGATAATCGGAATTGGCCTCAACAATCGGCCTCGACAATCGAAATCGGCCTCAACAATCAGAATCAGCCTCAGCAATCGGCCTTGATAATCGGAATCGGTAATCAATCTCGACGCAAGGCAGGGTCCACAGATGGACGACCGTTGATGGACCAAGCAATATCAATGGGGCCCACTGGTTTGGGTTAACCCACTAGAGAATAATGAAATGGGCCTAACTAGGCCTAAGGGAAGGTCACAATGTGGATGTTCAACTATCATTGCCCATCAATGTGGACATTTAACCAACATTGCTCCCAAGGAGTTGCCCACATAGGCCTAACTTATCGTGGGCCCATAGCCTCACACGATGGGCCTCATCATATGGGCCGCAAATATACCACATTGGGCCCCATCATAAGGGCTGCAAATACATCACCGCAGGCTGCACAAATGGACTGCATGGATATACAATGCATACAACACGGTGGGATGCTCGAATGGACAGTATAGATATACAATACATGCATCACGGCGGGTCGTATACATGGCCCTAATATACATCACAAAGGGTCACGACCCATGGGCCTCAATATTCATCATAAACACAATGGGCTATGACCCATGGCCTCAACATGCATCAAGTGGGCCACATCAATGGGCCATAAATACACAACAGGTGGACCCCGCTCATGGGCCAAAGATACATCATGATGGACCTCATGGATGGGCCCCACCAATGGGCCTCAAATGAGCTTGGATTACATCTAAAATCATTTCAATATTTGAAGGTGTAACATGTCTATCACTGTATTCCATGGGGCACATGGCCCACTAATGATGACCGGCACTGTCCAAACATTGTTCAGCACCGTCCAGCACTATCTAGACGGTGTGAATGAAACAAATACATCACGGTGGCCCACAGAACTTGCTGATGTGGTACAACAGCTACATAGCTGGAGTGAGGTACACCAATCAATCTGCTCATAGCAGGTGGGTCCCACATCCCTGGACAGATGGACGGAGTTGATATAAAATAAATATATCAAGGTGTGGCCCCATCAACTACCAAAAAAGATGAATGGCCGGAGTTGATCAATCTGCTCACAGTAGGTGGGTCCCACATCCCTGGACAGATGAACGGAGTTGATATAAAAATAAATATATCAAGGTGTGGCCCCATCAGCTACCAAAACAGATGAATGGCTTGGATCAAAATGCAAAGCTCAAGGTGGGTACCCACAGAATTTGCTGACGTGAAGCTAACAACTGATTAGGTGTTGGGTGGTCCCCACTGTTCGGATGGACGGTTGAGATACAATCACATACCTCAATTTCAGACTCACAGAACTGCTGACATCAAAACAGTAGCTATTTAGCTACTGTACCACATAGACAGATGGTGTTGACAAAACACATGCACCAAAAGTGGGTCCCACCATCCCAACATGGACGGTGTTGATATAAGATACATACATCACGGATGGCCCTACACAGCACCGTCCATCTTTGGATAGTGCGGGTACAGCGTGCATATATCTAAGGTGGGGTCCACATCCTAGCTGGATGGTGGGGACCCCACATGTGCAAGGTGGGTCCCACTGTCCAGCAAATGGACGGACGGTTGGGATAGAACACACACCTTATGATTAGACCCACGTAATGTGCTGACGATTAAGACATTAGCTTCAAAGCTATTGTAAGGTGCAATAGCCTCTCCTTTATTACAGCAGGTGGGTCCCACGTGGGGCCCACCATAATATTATATTATGCTAATATATTATCATTATTATTATTATTATTATTATTATTATGCTAGGCTTCTGCCCAATGTCCAGCGTCCAGGCCCGGATGGACGACTTGGATGTAAAACAATGCATCACGTGTGGGCCTGTTGGCCCTGGATGGCCTGGACATGTCGTGCACGTCAGGTGAGCCACACAGACGAACGATGTGGATGAAAATACATGTATCAAGGTGGTCCCACACCTCCCGTCCAGATGGACGGTGTGGGATGAAAACATACATCATGGTGTCTCTCACAGCATCGTCCAGATGGACAGAGCAAATCACCTACATCACAATGGTCCACACAGGTGGACGGTATGGATCAACATCAAGGTGGGCCACAAAATGGAAAGAGAGAGAGAGAGAGAGAGAGAGAGAGAGAGACGTGAGAAAGGGAAGGACCCCGCCACTATGGGCCCTCCAGTGCATACATTAAGATGGGTCCCACCACAAGTGGGCCCTCAAATAATCAGAATTAAGTCATAAATCACCCACCTTAGATCTTGGACTCCTCCTTCCATCGATGCGATCTAGAGCTCCAAGGGAACGATTTCAATGGTCGAGATGATCTTTGGATGGTAGAGATCGGAGATAGAAAGTGGGTCACACAAACTCTATCCATGGAGCTTGAACGATTGCTCTCATGGGGTTGCTTGAAAAAATGGAGTGAAGAGAGAGAGAGAAAGAGGAGTGATGTAAGGGAGAGAGATGGGTGATGGATGGAGTGATGGATGATGGGTGATGGGTGGTATGGGTTGTGTAAGAGAGAGTTGACTTGGGGAATGACTGGTGTACTTGGAGATGGGATGGAGTGATAGGTTATACTTTGATTGATTGATGGGATTGATTTGACATTTGGTAAAGATTCTCTTGCTCTGCATTTTTCCTCAAATTGAACACGGGCCCACATCTCCTGGCCCAGGTATCACCTCGGCGTTCGAGACGCGGCGTCAGAACCGCGGCAGTGGCCCGGTCGCTAGGGTGTAAGTGTTGGGTCGAACCGACTTCGGTATGTAGGACTCGGCTTAAGATCGCGGGCAAACGTCGGATACAGGTCAAGGGTTGCCAAAATTCGACCAGAGGACCTCGGAAGCCTACGGAACGGTACGGTATAGGATACAGGCCTCACAGCTCTCCCCACCTAATAAAAATTTCGTCCTCAAAATTTACAGAACAGACAAGGGAAGAGGAAACATCATCAAGTATATATGTCAAGGCACAATTAATCTACAAAAGGATGAAGATAGCGCTCTCTAATCATAACCTCTCTCTCCTAAGACGCATCATAAACACTATGGTAACCCTACTAATCTTCGGATCTCGGATCAGAGACGATCGAAACTGGAATACTATGCAGCCTCACAATCTCAACGGTAGGGAGCTATATCAAAAAATCTCTAAGATATTCGAACTTGGGGATCTAACCATTCTAAGTCCTCAATAATCATAGAGTACAGGGTAGCTATCAGTAGATATGTGATGTTATCTTCAGGTATTCCCAATTTATGCTCTAATACCATCTTCTGTCATGCCCCAAACTCGAAAACCGGGTTCACAAAATTCTTAATCACCGAATCCAGTGCCGACAGCCTCCGTAGTACCCCATTTTCGGTTCCCAGCACCCATACACCAGATTCCGATCCTGGGATCCTACAAGGAGGATTTTTCAAAGTACATTTTTTCCATAAGAAGCATAACACAAGTATACCCAAATCACAAAGACAACATCATCATCACATATCCACTAATATAAATAGTTAAATACAATGTTGAAAGGGAAAAATACATATATCAAAAATCATATGCTCCAGAAATCCGATAGATGCTCCAAACTCAATGCTGCTGCGAACTAACGTCACCTACACGCATCTATCGTGCATAAGCTTATAGAAAGCTTAGAGGGTAGTGTAAGTGTGTGCACAAGGTAAGTGTCAAGTATACAATACGATGTAATAAATCATACATATTGAAATAAGCGAAAATACTGACAAGATCATGAATCATACGATATCAGAGTAAGCAGAAATATACTGATAAGTCCATGAGTCATATAATATCAGAGTATGCAACGCAGATCATAATGAGCCAAATATCATATACTTCGGATGTGATGCAATATGCAAATCCTGCCAAGTCCGTCTAAGCCAGATAAGTGCAGAAATGTAGCAACCCAAAATGACATAAGCCATAGATGAAATGCAATATGCGGTGCGAATGGAATGACCATGCTGGACTGTGAAGTCAGGATGATATTACGTAGTATCGCAGGCTACGGGATCTACCATAAGGGACTTTTATCCAAACTAATCCCATACCTAAATTTGTATAGTCAAACTCAATGTGGTAAACTCCTGATCTCATATTAGTCGTGCACCTCAATCGAAATCCTGACCATTATGAAGGTACACGTAACAAATAGTTGCGCACCACCAGCCTGAGTGGATAGTGAATGGATGAATGAATGAGTATGCAACTCCTGCTCAATAAGTCCACGTATCAGTACTGTACATCTTTGAGATCATCACCGGGGTCTAGTACACTCTACGCCAGCTTGCCGCCCCATCAAGCGCACAATACAACTGGGTAAGTGGAAGAGACCTCACTACCTGCCTACCAATATTGGCCCGGCTCGTCGATAAGGGACCCATTTAGGAGCTGGTCAGACTTAGCCTATCTATGCCTACTCCCTCAGGTGGGTAAGGTCATGACCCCTCCCAACTGACCACGACACGGTGGAAGACGTGGCCTACTGGTATACGGCTCTCATACGCTCATATATATCCACTCGGTCTTGACGTTGGTGTGTCCTCTGGTACCAAGAGGGTATAGGGATTTTCACCTAGGCCATCTATAGCAGCCCAATACTAGTAACAGATTTCTGGTGTCCCATCTGGCCATCCACGACATGCCTGTGGACGCTACGACCCTGATGTCGCTAGGACGTACAGTAATCATAACATATAATGCAAGATGCGTGAGTCATACAATCCATTCATGCATCAATCCTGCGCATATCATACGCTCATGTGAGATAACCTCCGCCTATTAGGGAGTCTCATAACAACCTGCCCAATGACATATATAGTGGTCAAGCACATCTCATAACAAACATGCAGATGATGCGTATAGGCATGTATCATGATGCTATGTTGTCACATACTCATAATCGGTATTAATTACCTACATCGACAATCGACCTCAATAATGTAGACATTTAACGAACATTGCCCCCAAGGAATGACCCACATAGAGCCTAACATATAATGAACTCATGGCCTCACACAAGGGCCAAATATACAACACCATGGGCCTCACTCAAGAGCTTAATACACATCACGATGGGCCTTTCACATGGGACTAACATACATCACAATGGGCTCCATCACTTGGCCCTCAAATGTATCACAATAGGCCTCATCACATAGGCCTCATATACATCACATCGAGCCTTAAACATGGGCTAACTACGCATCAAAACGGGCCTCAAATACGGGCCGCATATACATCACATTAGGCCTCAAACACGGGCCGAATGCACATGACAATGACCTTAAATACGGGCTGCATATACATCACATTGGGCCTAGACAATCAGCCTCGATATCCGTCCTCGGCAATCGGAATAGGAATTGGCCTCAAAATTGGCCTCGATAATCTGAATCGGCCTCGATAAACGGAATCAGCCTTGACAATCGGCCTCAACAATCAGAATTGGCCTCAACAATCGGCCTCGATAATCGGAATTGGCCTCGACGATCAGAATCGTCCTCGACAGTCGGAATCGGCCTCGATGAACGGAATCGGCCTCGATGAAAGGAATCAGCCTCGATAATCGGTCTCGATAATCGGAATCGACCTCAACAATCGGAATCTGCCTTGATAATTGGCCTCACCAATCGAAAACAGCCTCGACAATCAGATTCGGCCACGATAATCGGCCTCGACAATCGAAATTGGCTTCGACAATCGCAAACGGCCTCGATAAATGGAAATAGCCTTAACAATCAGAATCGATAATCGGAATCAGCCTTGACTGTGAGACCCATATCCTAGCCCGCACCATTCCATAGGCTTCCGCAGTCCTCCTAGTCGAATTCTGGCAACCCTCGACCTGTATCCGACGTTTGCGCGCGATCCTAAGCCGAGACCTGCATACCAAAGTCGGCTTGACATGAAACTTATACCCTAGCGACCACGCCATCGTCGCGGTTCCAACGTCGTAACTCACGTACCAATTCGATACCCGGGTCAGGAGATGTGGGCCCACGTTCATTTCGAAGAAATGCCGCGTGTTACAAATTTTGAGAGAATCTCTACGACATGTCACATCAAATCAAGTCAAGTATACAAACCCATACCCCATGCCATCTCACCCTACCACAAGTACAAGCAACCATCACTCTTTTTTCCTAAGTCAACTCTCTCTCTCTCCCTACCCATCCCTCTTTTTTAAAATTTCAAACACACCGATATCTCTCCATCCCTTCCTTACAACACCCATCACCCATCCCTCTCCTCACATCTCTCTCTCTCTCTCTCTCTCTCTCTCTCTCTCTCTCTCTCTCTCTCTCTCTCTCTCTCTCTCATTCTCTAACTATTTTCCAAGCAAACCCATTGAGAGGAAAACGTCCATGGCTTCCATGCAGTGAGAGAGAGTTTTATGTGTGGCCCACTCCCTACCACTCTATCTCCCATCTCCACCCTTCAAATCTCATCATCTTCCATCGAAGTTGAATCTTAGGAGCCAAGGAGTCCAAGGAGCTAAAGAAGGAGGCCATAGGTAGGTGATCCACCGTTGAATTTGATTTTTAAGGGCCCATTTGTTGTGGGACCCACTTGATGTATGCATTGTATAGGAAGGGCCCAATAGTAGTGGGGTCCCTCCCCTTCACGTATCTCTCTCTCTCTCTCTCTCTCTCTCTCTCTCTCTATCCATTATGATGGAATGGACCCCACCAATATGTGTTATACTCCATCCATCAGATAGTGTGGCCCACCCTATTACAGGTGATGATCCACATCATCCACTGTTGGGATGGTAGAGATCCCACACACTGGACCCTTATACTTTGTAAAATGTACGATATAGTAATATATATAATGTAATATAAATATTAATATATTAATATTATATATGGTGGGCCACGTGGAGTCCCACCTGCTTGGAATTGCAGGGGGTTGGCATCTCACGTCAGCCAGATGGTGGCCCCATCCAGCCGTCCATCCAGCGTCCAGAGAGTCTGGACGCTAGCACTTGCACGTTCACACACGCGTATATATAATATGTTATATAAAATTAAAATAAATGTTATGGTGGGCCACTTCCACGTGGAACCCTCCTTAAAAAAAATAAAATCTGCACTGTCCAGATTCATTTGGACGATGGGTTCTGGGCAGCCTTCTGCCATTTTTTTTCCTTCTTTATGTATTTATATATAATATATAATATTATATTTAAAGAGATGAGATGGTGGGCCACTTCCACGTGGAACCCACCAGATGCATGTATTTCATCCATTCATCCACCGTCCAGCTATGGACGGTGGAGCCCACCTTAATGTGTGGCTTTGCACACCGTCCAATCCAAGACGTGGATAGAAGTGAATTGACTGGCGTACCTCGCACCAACTGTGGGGTTGCTGTATTAACGTTAGCAACTCTGTGGGTCCCACCTACCTGCTGTGGTGGCGTCAGCAAGACCTGAGGGTCTGGACATGAGGACTGTGTTATATCAACCGTCCACCTAGCTGGCATGCTGGCCACGTGCGTGGACCCCACCGTGATGTCGATGCTTCATCCATGCCATCCATCAGAGGGCCCATGACGTCAGCAGTCCTGTGTGGAGCCGCTGAGGTATGTGTTACATCTATGACCGCCCATCCATTTAGCAAGTCTGTCTCAAGGCTTGAGACTAAAATAAGGCAGATCTAGTTATCAGGTGGACCACACTACAGAAAACAGTGAGATTGAACGTCTACCATTACGATC
>JAJHSJ010002164.1:0-34391 GCA_021015155.1 Magnolia officinalis | reverse complement strand
GAGAGAGAGAGAGAGAGAGTTTTAAACAGGTCTCTGCCTTTCTGGATTCCAGCTCAGACAGTCAGAAGAAATACACAGCGAGGCTATGGCTGCGTCCGCGGGTTTTGGTCTTTCATTAATGTGTGCGTTCCTCATCTTCTCTCTTTTATGGTGGTGCCTCATCAACATCATCATCACTACACGTGGCATCTAGCTACTCCATGTAACGCACCAGAATCCTCTCCAGCACTGTTTTTACGTTTTACTCACCGCATCAAACACTCTTAACTCCCTGGGTCCCACCATGTTGTTTTATATGTAACATCCACGCCGTCCGTATGATTCTACCGTTGACTCTATGCCACAAAACAAAATATCAGCTAGATCCACAGTTCAGGTAGACACACCACAGGGAACAAACGGGGAATGCATGCCAATCATAGGTCATCAAATCCATTAATCAACTATAAATCACCCGGATGAATGAAGATTAGAGACAACAACTCACATTCCAGAGGTGAGCCACACGCATGTGAACTTAAAACTTTTGGGAGATTTTTTTTTTTTTTTTTTAAATTATCTTTTCATATTGGTGTTGACTATCAAAGCGTAGAAATGCTGATATTTTGTATCTACGGCTCAAATAAGAATTCCCCGGATGTGAATTTACACGTGGCCCCCACAAAACTCGAGTGTGTCAGTCTAGAGCTGTACACGGGTCGAGAGGCCCAACCAATAGCTAATCCCAGCTCAAGCTTGGCTTGGCTTAGTCCTCAAGCTTGACCGGTAAGCTCAGCTCTGTTCCATCAAGAACTCAGGCAAGTTCAAGCCGAATTCCAGCTCATGCAATATTTTTTCAAACACAGAGAATATATTTTCAATTTCTCTCGGAATGTAAAACAATAACAGTATATATATTTTATCAAATATTTTTTTTTTGATGAGTATCAAAATCAAGATATGAGGACAATCTTATCCCATAAAGTTTTTTCTAAATAAAAAAATAAAAAAATTAACAATTTGTTTTGTATCCATTCCTTCCTCATCACCAACCAATCCTACAGAGAATATATACACCCGAAATAATAATTCATGGAGTCATTTCATCATACACTCAGAGAACAACATCCGTATCAAGATAATCAAGTTATCCAAGTCAAGTCAAGCTCGAGCAAGTTCAAACTTAGCTTGAAATTTTTTCAAGCTCCAAAAATCAACTTAACTCAATCCAAATACAATTCCAAGCCAAGGCGGGTCAAGCTTTTCCAAGTTGAGCCCAAGGAGCTAAATGAGCTAACTGGACTTGTGCACAACTCTAGTCACCTCCCACCATGTTGTGTAAGTAAAATCAAATCCATTTATAGGATTCTATACTCAAATCCATACCCTACAGCATAAAAATAGTTAAAATCATAACTTATGTGGGCCACATCAAAAATAACAAGGGAAATAAAATGTCGACCATATATTTATATATGGTACCACCATTTTGTGTATTTTTCAGCAAATCCTTTAATCAATTGCAATCACCATACAAAGCAACTTACAGGTTTTAAGAGCAATTTTTACATTGTTCTCAGCTGCATCATTGTTTTTAAAGGAGGCTGAGCATGGTAGACCCTGGTAGAGCTTGGGTCTTGTATGGGGCTGCATAAGAACTATCGAGTGCACTTTAAATGATGATCTTAGCTATACATGTACTGATGCTATGCTTGGTAAGAATATAATATTTAATGGTTCACATTCAATTCTAAGATTCAAAGCTGAAATTATTGATAAAGCATTGATTATAAGATTATACTTTTAAATAGTAGTAATGAGAACATGAAAGTTTCATATGATTTAAAGGATGCGGACGTACCCCATCAAAGCTAGTCTACAACACCTATTTCACGCAACACATAAAAGCACATGCTCCATAGGTCCACTATGTTGAATATTTGAAATCAATTACATCCACTTAGTGTGAACCCTCATGTTCAATAAATATATATAATATATATATATATAATATATAATATATATATATATATATATAGATTATATATATATATATATAGAGAGACATATATAGAATAAGATATACATAGTATATATATATATACATATATATATATATATACATATATATATATATATATATACATATATATATATATATATTAGGTGGCACACATAGTTGGAAGCGGATTGGCTGGTGTACCACACACCACCGACCTAACTGGTGTGGGTATGTGTCCTTTGTAGACGAGCTCCTAGTTGTTAGGATGGGTTCAAAGGAGATCAAAGTTACATGGCCCTACAATGGTGTATTTATCATATTTACACCATTCATCCATTTTGCGATATCATTTTAGAGCATGAGATGAAAAATGAGTCATATCCAAATATCAAGTAGACCATACCACAAATAGTAGCTAGGCAATGATTCTCACCATTAAAACATTCATAGTACCCACCATAATATATATTTCCATCAAATTTGTTTACAAGGACACACAGATCTTGACGAAGTGGAAAAACAAGTATCATATTGATCCAAAACTTTTATGACCCCAAAAGAGTTTCAATGGCAGACGTTCAATCCTCACTGCTTTTTACAGTGTGGTCCACTTGATATTTGAATCTATCTGATTTTTACAATCAAGCCCTATCATGAGCTTGTAAAATGGGTGGATGGCCCGGATATAACACATGCCTTGTGATGAGACCTACATAACTTGGTGACGTCAACACACCAACCAGCTCAATGGTGCGTGGTACACCAGCCAATCTACTTCCTCACAGCGGGGAGCAACATAAATCTGTGGTTAAAAACTATTGAATTCATGGGTGTGCCCCCACCTGATTTCTGTGTCTTCTTATTGCTTTCCACACTATTACGGAGAGTTCCCAGCATAGAAGCTAGGTGGGGCTCATTGTGATGTTTGTGACAAATCCACATCGTTCATCCGTTTTGTCATCGCTCATCCTTTTTGTCAACTCATGTTAAAACAACACGAGCCCATCAATGAAGCAAATTCAAAATTCAAGTGTGCGGCAAAAGGTTTTAGATTCGACTGATATTTTGTGTTTTAAGTTTTTCTTACCTAACACTCAGATCCATAGCTTAAGTGGTAGACTGAGTGAAAGATACCTCGTTTCAACAGGATTTCTTAGTGGGGGAGGCGGGTGGCTAACACTGATGTATGAACTGACAGTGGGTTAAAAAACCAAAAAAAAAAAAGAGAAAAAAAAAAGAGTTTTTCTTACCTACCCTTGATCCTGGCTCTTTCTCCGGTGGTAGACTCTACCTAAAATGACCTCATGTAAGCTGACGTCCCTAACATGAGTAAGGCAAAACTAAATAAATTTCTCAAAATACATCATGGTGGTCCCACCTAGTTTTCAATCCACATCCCGGATGAGCCGCACCTGATTAATATGGATCATGAAAGATAGACGCCATGATAGCTCTGCACAAAATCTACGGTTGGCCTTCCATCTCCATTGTTCTCGTGGTCATCTGGATGACTTTTGGTCCGACGGCCTGGCACTGACGAGCGCACCTGAAGAATGTAGTACAGATAACATGGTGGGCCCCACCGAGCTTCTGTGTTTCACAAGCTGCGTAAACGTCAAATGGGTGATTGACACATCAACCTTATGAATACAGTATGGACGTACCTAAAACGATCTTAAATGTCCAATTTCGAAGATTGAACTTTTGAACGGTTATCTGTATCATTTATAACTGTCCATTCTATAGTAATTAATTTAAACAGTCGAGATTATTCAATTAATGTAATTTTCAAGTTTTTTTTTTTTTCTCCATGCATGACACGCGTATTGCATGAATCACTGCTATTTAAGAGTGGTTGTGAGCCTTACCTTCTAATTGTATAAAATAAGCTTACTCAAGAGTCAAAATTCAAAATATTACTTTAGCCATTTTCGGCCAACACCCTATCCATATTCCATGGGCGGGTTCCATGATTTGGACCGTCTGGATTGATGCTTGTCACAGATGCGGCGAATACATGTCCACCACAGACTAGACAGACAGTAGTTTTAAAATGGAGCAGGTTTAAAGTCCATCCGGTTGGACCATAATTTCCGGTCCACTCAGTAAATAACTTCTAATCTTCCATTCACATGCAAATGTAACCCGTCCATTAGGTTAGTCCACTTACTGAGATTACCTTATGAAAAAAAAAGCCATATCCACCTACCAATTAGACTATACTTGTATTTTATTATTTATCAATGGGTAATAATTAATATCTATGGTGTGATCTGAATAATGAGTGGCTGAGAAATATTTTTCATAAAAAGATCCTTGAGTGGGGCCAACTTATTGAAAGGATTGGATATCGCATGATCCCGATATATTGGAAGTTATTTGGTAGGTGGACCATAAATCATGGTACAACTGAAACCTTTTCTTTACAATGAAAAGAGAGGCAAGAGAGCCACAAATATTGGCTGTATTCGGAGCAGTTTCAAAGTGTCGTTGTTTTATCGCGATAAGGCCAAACATGTATTTGAAATGGGAAAAAATCACATCTTATTTCTGCGACTTCTGCACCCAAAGATGACTTTTTTATTTTATTTTTTATATACTCTGCAAGTGTGTCAAGGTTGATGCGCTGTCACTAAGAAATTATATGCGTGGCATATTAATTCACATTAAACCAATGTCACTTTAGGCTTGGATTTGGCAGTGACATATCTAGTGCTGACGGTTGGGTGCTAGTAAATGTTGAAAAAGCTTTGTGCCGTGTGGTGCATGTGTTTTATCATATGCTTGTGTCCATCCATTTTAGGACGTCAGCCTTAAGGATCTTTAACAGTGAGGTCATGGGTTCAAATACCTGTATGGTGTGTGAGTGTGAGAAGATGTGTGTAAAAAAATAATCAAAATAAAGGACTAGAACCTGAAAATGGTTGATCTAAATCTAAGGTCGTCTGCACCACAAAAAAGAGTGGTGATGAACACCCACCATTAAAAACTTATTACGGTCACAAAAGTTTTGGATCTACGGATATTTGTGTTTTCCCTTCATTTATGTCTAAGTGATCTAATCAACAAGTTGAATGGTAAATAAATATATGTGTGAAGCTTTAACGGTTGGTTGTTTTATGTGATCCACTTGAGATTTAGATCCATCTCACTTTTGGGCTTATGCTCTAAAATGAGCAGGCAAAATAGACAGCGGAGTATACATCATGGTAGGCCCACAAACCTTTCATACTGATGTCGGTACTGGAGGGGTCACTAGTGAAATCGAGCCCGTGACTTGACAGTGAACCCTAATTATAAGGAATCCTGATGGATAAAAGCTCCATAGGCCCATGGTGCCAACGTGAAATCTGCTCCATCTGCTTGCCAACTCATGTCAGGACATGAACTTAAAATGGGATAGATCCAAAAACTCAAATGATCCAAACAAGTGTGGTTTTAACACCCTCCATTATATTTATGTACGGTCCAATCTATTTATGAGGTGATTCTTACGTGGATGGAAGATGAATATATATACAAATGTATATATATATGTCCCGGTCTAAAACTTTCCTAGCCCACCAAAGTTTCAGTCATGGCATTCGAGCCCCCACCTTTCCCCACCACCTGGTTCACACAAATTTTGGACCTCCCTTATTTTTGGGCTCATGCCTTAATATAAATAGTTAAAATTAATGGATGTAGTGCATGTTAAATAGAAAATGTACTAGGCCTTGGCCAATCACATCCGATCAAATAGTTCTGAAGATGTCACATGGTGTTGTGGATGAACTTTAGATGGAAAAGCTAGAGATGTGTAAATGCTGGAGCATTAAATGTTAGAGTTTTATCAAAAAGAACTTTAAGGAAAGTAAGTGCCATCAAAACAAATATTTAAAAAGCATTAAATGTTATAGTTTCATCAAAAGCAACTCTTTGCGGATGCAAGAGTTTATCGACATGAAATTTTAACAAAGTTTCTTATATAGAAACTTTAGTAAAACTTTCTTATGCACAACTGAAATAGTAAGAGGTGGGTGATCTTTTGTACATGTAGCCTGATATAATGAGTTATGCTTATGTGGATAATCAAGAAGATTTATAGAGTCAATTATAATTTCCTATGATGCCGAATCATATGTAAAGTCATCCACCTGTTCAAATCTATAAAAACAACACTCAATATTAAGCTCAAGGCCTCACAAATACGTACAACATTTTAGCTCTATATGTTTATACATATTTCTAACACACCTGCATAGACTAATGAGATATCGCCACGGGTTGGCATTATGTGCCTAATAATGATAAAATCTTACTCGTGCTTGAGGATATCTTTCGCCCTACTTCATTCCAAGATACATCACCTACTAAAAGCAAAGCGGCATAAAATTGTACTTACATATGCAAAAAAGATGAAGCGGTGAAGGACATGTAGTCCTAATACGTGTAATCGAAGCAATGTGCTTGACAAGGCTATAAAAGACTCATCGAGATAGGGATCCTATCATAAATGCAGATATGATCGGTAAGGTTGTCTCTTACAATCCTTTCGAAATGGGAGATCTTCCTAGAGATGATTTGTACATTCGCGGTAATTACGGGGACGCAAGAATTAGATCATTAAAAGGGAACTAATGAATTTGGGATCAATTTGAGCCCAACGAGTTGGATTCTCTACGATCCACAAATTTCCATGATCACACTAGCAAGACATCTAAAAATGCTTTCTGACCTTCAAATATTTCTTTAGCCAGGAAAGGATGATAAAAGAACAATTACGCACCATGATTGTCGAGAACCCTGGATCAATAAGGAAACTCAACAATGGTTTCACCGCCTCCTAAAGTTATAAAAGAGCACATGAAGAAGAGCTCTAGGCCTATGCCAAACACAATCAATGTATACAATGCAACACTACTTTTATCTTAGTTTTAGTCCTTCTACTTCGGTCTAACCACGTTGTAGAACGTCTGAAGTTCAGGTTAACTTAGGTCACTAATATCTGGCGCCATTGCTACAATACGCTTAAGAGTAATATAAATATCCACAACATTCCGTCGCTGGATCCTAATAAACCAAATCCTTACTTAGGAGACATATCTTGGTCACATTTTGTTGACCATTCACCTCGATCATCCGTCCACATGGGTGATTCATGTATTTATCTTTCATTTTGTTTCTTTACTTTATTTTGCCACCTATCAATTGTATTGAGCATCAATTACATATCAATAAAATCAACAATTTTAGCCCATTTAGTTTTAAATCTGTTCATTTTCATTCCATTGAGAAATACAAAGGTTACAACCATTAGTGGAAGAAGAAAAGCCTTGAACGCAAGGTAAAAGAATCTATTCAAAAGGACTAACCCCTACTACCCTTCTATAATCGCATAATCATTGTAACTGTCGGTGGTTAAGAGGGTGGCCGGTCCCACGGGTTCAGTCTTAATTGGCCTATTTTAGCACGGGGGCACCAACATTTAATTAAACTTATCAAGTGTGACTTTGGCAAGCCTGCACTATCTTAATCATACATGTTAACCGAATCATGCCTTCATTAACATGTGCGGCCTCGTGTTTGATTGAATTCCACAAAACTATGTTTTTTCTCTTTTGTCCTCCATGGGCACACATTAGTTTAACTGCTTAGCTTGGTTCCTTCAACTTTTGTCTAGCACAATGCTGCAGCAAGTGTGGAGCCATTAGTTCTTAACTTAGTTTCGTTGTTGTACATCGTATCACTGTAATACACAAATAAATTAATTTAAATATCTACAACCTTGTTGTTGGATCTCTAAATTATTGCGCTCTAAATTGGTATATCTCCAATCAAATCCATCTAATGCCACACCACAATCATCTCATGAACGTTTGGTATTTTTCGCAGTCATTCTCGTTAGCACAAATTGCCATAAGTAATATATCATGCTTATTTTCTATTTTTTTTTTCTTTGCCAATTGTACTCCCTTAATAATTTGATTAATAAAATCAACGATTCAACATTTATTTTAAAAATTTCTATTTTTTATTGGAGAAATTTCCCTCTGTAAATTTCGCTTTTAACTAAGCAACCTTTCTAAAACCTCCAACACTTTAGTTTCCATTTCTAAACCTCTGCTGTACGGATTGACTTTTTTAGACAAAAAATACCCTTATTTTTTGGGTTATATTCATTTCTTTCAGTTATACCCAAAAACCCAAAAAATCCATCTTTTCTTCATTTTTCTTCCTGAAATCTCCAGTTATTATCATTTTACATCTGCAATCTTTCGCAGGGTTCTGTTCATTACTTCAAACCGATCGCATTGATAAACTTTGAATCTTTCGGGTTTTGTCTGTAAGGGGTTTTTGTAATCTTTCTTAGGATTCTATTTTGAAACCATGTTTCACTTCACCGCACTCTTCTTCTTCTTATTGAACTCGTGGAACGACGGTTGTGGGAGGTAACAATGAAGAATGAATGTGTTTTTCGTATGAAATTAACCAGTGAAAATTCACCTAGTACTCAGTGAAATTAACCTAGTACTTGGTCAAATTCACCCAGTACTAAGTCAAATTGACCTAAAATGAGAATTAATGTGTTTTTTATAGTGAAATTGACTGGTGAAAATTCACCTAATAGGCTAATACTCGATGAAATTCACCTAGTACTTGGTCAATTTCATTAAGTACTCGGTCAATTTCACCTAGTACTTTCTAAAATTCACTTAGTACCCTGTCAAATTCACCCAGTACTCGGTCAAATTCACCTAGTTCACGGTCAACCATGGATTTTCATGGTCGATTGTGACTCGGTGTCCATTTCACAATCGATCATGAATTTTCATGGTCTACCATGAACTTCACATGTTGGTTCTCCACTAGGCTTATGTGAGACCCGTATCCTAGCCCGTACTGTTCCGTAGGCTTCCGCGGTCTTTCAGTCGAATTCCGGCAACCCGCAACCTGTAATCAGTAGTTGCGCGCGACCATGAATCGTATCCCGTATTCTAGAATCGGCTTAACCCGAGACTTGTACCCTAGCGACTGTGCCATTGCCGCGGTTCCGATGTCGCGTCTCGGGTGCTGAGGTGATACCCAGGCCAGGAGATGTGGGCTTGCGTTCAGTTCAAGGAAAAACGCTGCGCATTGCAAATCTCAAGAGAAATATCAAATCAATCTCATCAAATGTCAAGTACCACATCCCATCTCCAAGTACAACCACCCCTCTCCTAAAGTCAACTCTCTCTTGCAACTAAGTACACCCATCCATCACTCACCATTCCTCTCTCCCATCACTTCTCTCCCGTCACTCTCTCTCTCTCTCTCTCTCTTTCTCATTCTCTCTTTCCATTTTCAAACAACACTCCATGAGAGTCCAACGTCCATGGCTTCCATGGGAGAAAAGCTAGTATGGCCCACTCCCTACCGCCCAAATCCAACCTTTCAAAGCCGATCTCAACCATTAGATTGACCCCCTTGAAACTCTAAAGCCTATAGACGGAAGGAGGAAGGAAGGAAAATTTAGGTGGGTGTTCATAGTGCTTTTTCTTTTGATTTAGGGCCCACATATGGTGGGACCCATCTTGGCGAGGTCCCTCCATCACTGCTCATCTTCTCTCTCTCTCTCTCTCTCTCTCTCTCTCTCTCTTGATGTGTGTGGCCCACCCCGATACACCCCACCATGAGTGTGCATTATATCCATGCCATCCAAATGTTAGGCCCACCTTGCTGACGTTCAGCGGACGACCCACCCTGGCCGTCCATTTTGGACAGACACTGATGAAGGGAAATACAAATATCAGCTTGATTCATATCAAGTGGGCCACGTGTCACGTAGACCCCACCTGATGTATGCGTTTTGTCCATGTCGTCCACTGTCCAGCAAGGGACGGTGGAGCCCATGTAATGTATGTGAAGATCCACATCGTCCACTGTCCAGTCATGGACGATGGAACCCACTGATGTAAGTGATTCATCTATGTTGTCCAAGTCCACTGGATGTGGACCCGACCTTGATGTATGTATCTGATCCACACCGTCCATTCAATTTCTCGGCTCATTTTAGGCGTTGAGCCAAAAAATGAAGCTAATCCGAATCTCTGGTGGGCCATATTGTGGAAACTAGTGGTTTTGAGTGATATTAATTGTTTGGGCCCACTATGATGTTTCCACGCACTGAAACATATTCAATATGGGGCTTGTTAGACCTGTCCCGAGTCCAGGAATCCAACCAACGAAGTGGATTCTCCTGATGTGGGCCCCACCTATGAAAAACTGCGTGGAAAAAATGAAGAAGTTGATGCTGCTGCTACCAGCATCCAGAGGACGCTGCAGCAAGCAGCGTCTTGCTGTTTGTAATAACGGGCAGGGTCAGTGGGCCCCACCATGATGCGTGTTGATCATTAACACCGTGCATCTGATGGGTCCCATTTAACCAGCGGGTCACCCCAAAAATCGGCTGTACATGGGTCTTAGGTGGTCCACACCACCCAACAGCAGGGGATTGAACGTCTACCATTGAAACCTTTTTGGGTCACAGAAGTTTTGGATCTTTATGAAATTTGTTTTTCCTCTTATTTAAGGACCTTATGGTCAGATTGGATAGAAAATAACGTTATGGTGGGCCCCACGTGGGACCCACCTTTGTGGAAACGGACTGGCTAGTGTACCTTACACTAGTTATATAGCTGCTGTACTGACATAGCAAGTTCTGTGGGTTTGACCTAGCCGTCTGTCCATCCCTCTGGTGGGCCACATGTGTCGGACCCATTGTGATACATGTACTGTATCATCCATGTTGTCCACCTTGATATTGTGGTCCATCCACCGACGTCCGCGGCCCCCACAATAATGTATGCATTTCAACCACGCCGTCCATCTATATGGGACCCACCTACTGGACATGCAGGACCCACCTATGATGCACGTGCTTCGTTCATGCCGTCTTATACAGGGACGTGAGTTCCACATGATATGTGTGTTTTATATATACTGTCCGACCATAGGACATAGACCCCACCTGACACATATGTTGTATCCACCATCCAGCCCATGGATAGTGGGGCCCATCTTAATGTAAGTGTTATATATGCAAGCCATCCATTCATGGGATGCCTAAACTGTCCAGGCCCATTAGGCATGGCGCATCGTGATGTATATGTTGCCCATATGTGCAGCCCAATATGATGTTTGTGTGGCCCATATGTGCGACCCATTATAATGTTTGGGAAGCCCACTTGATGTGGCCCAATGCAATGTATTCGCGGGCCATAGAATGTGGCCCATTATGATGTACATTGGGCCCATGTGAAGGGCCCATTGTGATATATTCGTGGCATATGGGCAAGGCCCATTGTGATATGTATTAGGCCCATGACACGTGGCCCTTTTGATGTATTCGAGGCCCAGATACGTAGCCCATTTGATGCATATAAGACTCAGGTGTAGGGCCCACATGTTATGTATTTGAGGCCCATGGGTCGTGACCCATTGAGATGTATTTTTGGGCCATATGACGTGGCCCATTGTGATGTATTTTTGGTCCATTTGTAAGGCCCAATGAGATGTATTTTGGCCCATATGGCGTGGCCATTATGATGTTTTTGTAGCCCTTGTATGAGGCCCATTGCGATGTATATTAGGCCTTTGTGTGAGGCCATGGGCCCACTTTATGTTTGGCTCTATGTGGGCCACTCCTTGGGAGCAATGTTGGTTAAATGTCCACATTGATGGGCAATGATGGTTAAACGTCCTCATTACGACCTTCCCTTAGGCCGATTATCGAGGCCGATTGTCGAGGTCAATTGTATAGACCGATTATCGATTGTCAAGGCCGATTGTTGATGCCGATTTCAATTGTCGAAGCCTATTCCGATTGTCGAGGCCGATTCTGATTGTCGATTCCGATTCGGATTGTCGATACCGATTCCGATTGTCGAGGCCGATTCCGATTGTCAAGGCTGATTATCAAGGCCGATTCCGATTGTCGAGGCCAATTGTTGAGGCCGATTTTGATCTCAATTATCGAGGCGGATTCCAATTGTCGAGGCCGAATATCGAGGCCGATTGTCGAGGCCCAATGTGATGCATATGTGGACCGTATTTGAGGCCCGTTGTGATGTGTATTCAGCCCGTGTTTAAGGCCCAATGTGATGTATATGAGGCCTATGTGATGAGGCCCATTGTGATGCATTTGAGGGCCAGGTGATGGAGCCCATTGCGATGCATGTTAGGCCCATGAGAAAGGCCCATCGTGATGTGTATTAAGCTCTTGAGTGAGGCCCATGGTGTTGTATATTTGGCCTTTGTGTGAGGCCATGGGTCCACTATATGTTAGGCTCTATGTGGGCCATGCCTTGGGGGGACAATGTTGGTTTAATGTCCACATTGTCGAGGTCGATTGTCGATGCCAGTTATTGGTACCAATTATAAGTACGTGACTGCATAACATCATAATACATGCCCATACGCATCATCTGCTTGTTTGTTGTGAGATGTGGTTGACCATTGCATATGTCATTGGGCATGTTATTATAAGACTCCCTGATAGGCGGAGGTTATCTCACATGAGCGCACGGTATTCGCAGGATTGATGCATGACTGGATTGTATGACTCATGCATCTTGCATTGTGTGTTGTGAATACTATACGCCCTAGCGGCATCAGGGCCGTAGCCTTCACAGGCATATCGTGGATGGTCAGATGGGACACTAGAAATCTGTTATTAGCATTGGGCTGCCATAGATGGCCCTGGTGAAAATCCCTAAACCTCCGAGGCCAGGAGATGCCCCAACGTCGAGACAGTGTGGATACATGAGCGCTCGAGTGCCGAATACCAGGGGGCCATGTCTCTCACGTGTCGTGGTCGGTTGGGAGGGGGTGTGGCCTTACCCGCTTGAGAGTAGGGGGCATAGCTAGGCTGAGTTTGACCAGCTCGTGAATGGGTCCGTTATCGATGTGCTAGGTAGATATTGACTGACTACTGGCCAGGCGGATATTGAGGTCTCTTCCACTTGCATGGTCACGTGTCAGTGGGCGACGATTTGTATGTAGAATGTACTAGACCCCAATGATGATCCCAGAGATGTACAATACTGATTTATAGAGCAGGAGTTGCATACCCATTTATTCATTCATTATCCACTCGGGTTGGTGGTGCGCAACTATTTATTACATGTACCTTTTCAATGGCCAGGATTTCGGTTGGGACGCGCGACTAACCAGAGATAAGGAGTTTATCACATTAAGTCTGACTATCTAAATTTAGGTATGAGACTAGTTTGGATAGAAGTCCCTTGTGATGGACTCCATAGCCTGCGATACTACGTACTATCATCCCGACTTCACACTCCAATATGGTCATTCCATTCACACCGTATATTATATTGCATCCTTGGCATTTGATATTTGGCTCTTTATGACTCCTCATTTGCATAGCTGATCCGTATTGCGTACTCTGATATTGTATGACTCATGGACTTGTCAGTATTTCCGCTTACTTTGATATCGTATGATTCATGATCTTACCGGTATTTTCGATATTGTATAATTACGGCGTTGTATTTGTGTGCTTGACACTTATCTTGTGCACACACTTTCACCACCCTCTAAGATTTCTATAAGCTTATGCACGATATATGCGTGCAGGTGGCGTCAGGTTGCACAACATTGAACTTGGAGCGTGCAGCAGACTTTTAGAGCTTTGATTTTTGACATATGTATTTCTCTTTCAGCACTGTATTTAAATGTTTATATTAGTGGATATATGTGATGATGATGTTGCCTTTGTGATTTGGGTAAACTTGTGGTTATGCTTCTTACGAGATAAAAGTATGTTGAAAAATCCTCCTTGTAGGATCCCAGGATCGGAATCTGGCATATGGCGCTGGGAGCCGAGAATGGGGTACTACGGAGGCTATCGGACACCGGATTCGGTGATCGGGATTCCTATGAGTCCGATCTCCGGGTTTGGGCCGTGATAGCTTATATGGTCGACTATGACTCTCTGGACATCCTAAGATTGACTGTGCATTATCACTCATTGCGTTTCACCTATAATTAAGAATGAATGTGTTTGTTTTGTTTTGTTTTCGTTTTGTTTATTTGTTTGTTTGGTTGTTTGTTTGTTTGTTTTTTTTTTTTTTTTTTTTTGCAGTGAAATTGGCCAGTGAAAATTCACCTAATAGTCGGTCAGATTCACCTAAAATGAAGAATGAATATGTATTTTTGTAGTGAAATTCATCGATGAAAATTCACCTAATACTCGGTGAAATTCACCCAGTGCTCGATCAAATTCACCCAATACATTTACCTAGTACTTAGTCAAATTCATCCAGTACATTCACCTAGTACTCAATCAAATTCACCCAGCACTCTCTTATGGTGTGCTCTTATTGTGTAACGATTCGCTGAGAATATTTTAACGTGTTTGTTTTCATTTAATGGTTACGAGAATCATCGTATGCTTTTATGGTGGGGAGTTAATATGTGAAAATAATGGATACACTTATAAGGTGGAAAGTAAAAAAGTATTGTTGTGAGTGTCGGGACTACATATGAGGAGCTTCTATCTAAAATGTACAAGATTATTAAGAGTACACTGAAGGATTATGATATTAGGATGAAAGTATTGTACCCATGCTCAAACTAATCAATCCATCCATTTGAAATCAAAGACGACGAAGATGTACGAGTGTTCTTGGCAGCACAGTTGGAACATTCGAATACATATATGCCTTTAATCATAGAGGCAGTTCAGTGGATTAGTGAGAGACAATACGCCAAGACTTTGTTGGTTGTAGTTGTGTTGAACATGATGCCCTTGTAGTTAGAAATGTGTGTAAGGAACATGGTGAAATTGCGGTTATACCGGATATATGATCGAATGTCTTGGGGGGTAGGGGGTGTGAATAAGACTTTTAAAATTTTAATCCTTCTTAACTAAAATTCTACCAATTTTGAGATAAGCTAAGAAGACAAACATGAATAATGAAAATCTAACTGCTGCATTTTATCAAAGCATATATTGTGCATAACTTAAACATTCAATCAATCAATATAGGCACAAGCAATCATCACAAACACAATGATATATAGTGGTTCGGCTATATGCCTACTCCATTCCCAATTGACGCACTCCCCCTTGGAATGTGCTGGATTTCATTATCAAATAGTTTCAAATCAGGTTAACCATCAACCTTCACAACCTACACAAGGTTAACTAAGGAGCCTACACAAGGCAACCTTAGATGCCTACACAAAACAACAAGTCCTACACAAGGACACAACAAGGAGCCTACACAAGGTAACCTTAGATGCCTACGCAACGTAATAAGGAGCCTACACAAGGCAACCTATGCATACACAAGGCAATCAATGCTTATACAAGGCAATCAATGCCTACACAAGGCAACATGTCTTACATAAGGCAACACGTCCTACACAAGGACAACGTATTCTCCCGTCGGAGGCCTATAAAGGTCTTAGTATTGAAAAGACCGAGCTAAAGTCCTAGAGGGGGGGGGGGGGGTGAATAGGACTATGCCAAATTTAAAACTTAAATGCGGAATTAAACAAATATAAATAATGATAGTACTTAAAACAAACACACAATGCAGAAATGAATTACAACCTCAAATGTACTAGTATTGAGATGTTGATACAGATGTTGTTCTAAGGACAACCTTACATAAAAAACTAATGGTTTATGGTAGGACAACCTGATTCCTAGAAAGGTCTGTGTATCAAAATCTCAAACCGATACAGAGGAATAAATAAATAAATAAATAGCAAAGAATTAAACTAAGCTATTACAACATTCCCACACTTGTATAAAAAATTACAACATTCTTCCACAAATGCATAAAAGGAAATTACAACATCCACACAATGTCACAATCAATCGATCACCACAAGACCAAAAATTATAGTGGTTCGCTTATGTGTACACCAACTATTTAGAAAAATAGCCACACAACTACTCCATTCCCAATATCCTCACACAGTGGATATTAGCGTTCACTATGCAATAGGTTTTTCAAGGTTCACCCAAAACCTTCGCAATTGTGTCTTTCAAGTGAGCTTACACAATTTAAAAAAACCCACACTCTGAGTTTTCTGGATCACCCTAGACAAACCAAAAGAAAGAGATTTTTCTGGCACAATCTCAAAGAAACCAAAAGAAAGAGATTTACAAAACTGTAAAATACTTATCTGGATATTCTCCTTTAATGCAAGCTGGTAGAACCGATTCAAAGTAGATGTTCAACATAGATGTTCAATGTCCACACTCACTTATGAAAAGGTTCTAAGTTTTAAATGATTTTTAGATTAAATCACCTTGGGCTTACTTGATTTGATTTTGATTCCAAAAAAGGGAAAAATAAAAATCCCTTCTTCAAAATATGATTGGAATATAGAATCACAAAATCAAATACAAAAAGCTAATTAAAGAGAATATTAAATGAGCACTAAATAGCTTAAGAATATCACAAACTTATCTCTCAGAGTGGTGTTTTGATTTTGCTTGAATTGAATGAAAAACTCTGAAAATCATGCTCTATTTATAAGTGCAGAAACTGTTAACTCGACTGGTCTAGAGGACAACTCGACTAGCCAAGGGACCAACAAACTTTTGAAAATTCGGGCGCAATAAGATAAAACTGTTCCACGACTGGTTGAATGGCATCCACGATCGGTCGAGTGGCCTGCACGACCAGTCGAACCCAGCTCTCGACTGGTCGTGTGGGACCCAATTTAGTTGCTGGACTTTGAGTCGAGGCTGCTCGTCTAGTCGAGCACTGTTCACTCGACTGGTTAAGCAGTCTTTAGGACTGGTTGAAGATTCAACAAAAAATTCAAGTAATAAAAAATCTTGGATTGGTCGAGGAATTTCTTAGACTGGTCAAGCCAGTACTAGGACTAGTCGAACATAGGCTAAGACTAGTCGAGAAATAGCCTATACACTTATAAAGTGACCTAATTAAAGTATGCAATCAATATAACCTAACCTATGGTCAGCCTATACACTTATAAAGTGACCTAATTAAAGTATGTAATCAATATAACCTAACCTATGGTCAATCTAGGGTCATTCATACCTTATAAGCGATATATGAACATTGAATCTTCTTTTGCTTCGGTTGAAAGTTGTTAACGTACATGAAGCTTGACATCTTGAAGTGTGTTGAAGCTTGAACTTGTGACTCTTTGAAGCTTGAATTTAAAACGTTTTGAAGCTTGAACCTGAGAAACTTATTTTGTATTTCATCTTGAGCTTTAAGTACCAAAGTAAAGAACTTTGTCTTGACATGGATGAAGCTTTGAAACCTTAACTATTGAAGCTTGAAAGATTGAACTAACACTTGGTGTTGAACTTGAACTTGAACTTGTATATTTCTTGATCTTGCATTTAAAGTTCTTGAGGTAAAGACCTTTGTTCTTGTACATGAGATGCATAATCTTGAATATGTAGATGAGCTACACAAGACAAAGATTCCAAGAGTTTGTGGCACTACAAAATTTGACAATCATAGGAGCTAGAAAATATAGCACTTACAATCTCCCCCTTTGTCAAATTTGTGTCAAACACACTTCATTATAATAAGATATGCATAACACGCACAATAAAGAATCATGCACCAGTTTTAGCCTGGTCAAAGAATCATGCACCAGTTATAGCCTGGTCAAAGAATCATGCACCAGTATAAACAGGTAAAGAAATATGCATCGATACAACAATATTTCCCAACAATACTCCCCCTAAAAAAATAATGGTGGCTACCTATTCACAACCATAATCCACAATCCACATATCACAAGCATGATAAAATTCTCCCCCTTTTTGTCACAATATGACAAAGGAAGGAAACAATAAAAAAAATAATGGAAAGTAGATAAACAAGGAAGTAAAGAAGAGTAATGAGGAAGAAGAAGGTAAATGAACAAGATAATCAATATAACTAAATCCAAAAGAAAGCATGTTAAAGCATGTCCAATCCCATAAAACAGAGAAATTCAAGTAGTTTAAAAGTTATTACATATGTAAAATCAACTACTAATCCTGTAACATCCCGGATTTTCACTGTTTTGGATTTCCAAAAATCTTTGATATTTTTTTTAATTAACTTATACTATCACGTACTGACCATTAGCACTCAATGTTAGCTTATACACGAGTTAATTAATCCAAGATTAGCCCAATTTAATAGACCAGACAGGCCGTGATAAGGCCTGGTGCAGGCCGCTAAGCCAGATGATGTTTACACTTAAAGACGGCCCGTGTGGGCCACCCAGCAACCGAGGAGGGTCAGAAAATCTAAAACTTTAGAAAATCATAGATCTCACTGGGCTTGTAGTCCATCGCGGACTGCGGACCCAGTGGACACCCAGAAGTACCATCTGGCGCTTGCCCAATGCGCCCCACCAATGCAGATTAAAATCTGGCACTGACAAAAGAAACTGAGACTCCGGGCCTTCCAGCCGTCGGATTTCTTCCAAATTTACGGTGAAGGTTTAATGTATTTTTCAACGCCTGCCCACCAAATCTGGGCCCCGATCGTGGTACGATGACCGTTGATCGTAAATCGGACCCGTGCGATCAAACCCCATATCCGATCGCTCCCAAATTTTGCATGACCCTTCATCGGGCCATGAATCACTTACCCTATAAATTTCATGGCCAGAGGGCCACCAGAAATGCCCCATCAATCAAAATGGCCCCCAAAGGGCCACTTAAAGGTCAGAAACGCTTGCTCAGATCATATATCCGTTCATCCGTTCGCCCTAAATTTTTACATGGGCCCTAATTGGGCCATAAGACACCTACCCACCGAATTTGGTGGCTTAGGGGGCGTTAGGACCATCCCAACTTCAATAGGGAGCCCTAGAAGGCTAGTTTGGGAAATTGTGGGAACTTAAGTGATTTGAGTCGTCCACTCTTATGCCAAGTTGAGGATTTCGGACCGTCGGTTTATTGCCAAACTTTACCCGTGGATTAAGGATATTTCTCCGCTCACATCCGTATAGCCGCGGCCCCGATCGACCATCGGTGACCGTTGAACAGACTTCTAATCATATTGGTCGATCGGCGCGTCGGAATGGCGGGCCGATTGTGTCCATACGTAGATCATCATTAGGACTAACTATCCTACGGTGTATATCGACTAGTACACCCCATAGGCTAGAAAAAACCTCCCATAGGGTTAGTATAGTAAAGACCCAACACTTGGGGCCAATTGTACCAAAACTGGCACTATATAAAGGGTTTCATTTGGGCACCCCTCTCCCCATACGATTTTGCCCTAAGAAAAAAAGGGGAAAGAAAGAAGAGAGAAAAGGGAGAAGAGAAAGAGGAGAAAGGAGGAGGAAGAGAGAGTGAAGAAGGAGGAGTGTGGACCCTAGATCGAGGTGGGGCCCAAGGAAGCCAATCTTGCATCTTCCCACCTCTTTTCCAAGAAGAAACCTCACCCCACAACCGCTATTTCATCCGTTGAGCAACTAGGTAAGCTCCATTCCCTATTTTCTTTGAAACCCTTGTGATGAGGGAGATTTACTTGGGATTCTAACAAGCAAGTGGTCGCCTTTAGGGATTCCGACCGATCTACCCCGAAATCCACATCTCCTAGGTCGTTTCCAAGCCTCCATCGAATCGAAGGTGCGGACTATTGTGCTTAGGTGGCCTTGCACCAATTTTAGTATGGGTTTAATGATTTTGATTGCTTGGATGCTATGATTGAATAATCTAGAGAAACCTAGGAGTTGTATATTGTTGGAATTGTATGGATTGCATGCTTAGCTTTTATTTGTGTTAATCTTGCCTCTCACATGATTTAATATGAATTGATGATCTCATGTTTATGTCATGTTTGGTTTCTTCACATGATGTTGCCCTAGCATGTATGTCTTACTAATCCTTATGCAATTTGGCTCTATGAGATGTAGGAAGTACTTAACTTCCTCATCAACCCACACAACACACTTGCACTTGAATTTTACACATTGTAGCTGCTTGTAGGAATTATGAGCATATGTTGAAAAATATGAATGTGTGATATTGCATATGCTAAATGATAACCTGTTAGTTGGCATGTTATGAATCACCATCCAAACTCTTTGGTTGGTCAGAAATACAAGGAGAACGAAGGCGGCCCCGTCGGTAGGACCGTCTTGAGGCTAAACCCATGGATTTGGGCGGGTGTGTTCGGGTGGCTGTAGTTCGACTACATGGGTCTCTTGTGCCCGAGGTCACTCGTCTCACGCTCGCTTGACTCGTGCGGTCTAGCCTACTATCTGACTAACCCTGTATGTTAACCCTGTTTGCTCACATATGTATGGAACCTGAACCACCCTACAACCGTTGTAGCCCATCAAAAATTCACTTGCAACTGGTCCACAGCCTCGTGAGCCGGGCATGGTGGAATGGGACACTATGTCCGAGCTGTCGGCCTACGCTGGGGTACCGCGCCTCCCCGTAGTGACCGCGAGCGATCCCTTCCTTTCGGCACTCCTCATGTGCTTGGTGTCGGGGATGGGAACCCGACGGGATCACGGACCGCGAGGTCTCGGCCTCACGCGTTGATGGGGTCTTGGCCTCGCAACCAGTTTAGGGCATTGATATGTAGGGTGAATCAGAATCCCCAACCTGCTGGATGAATGGACTTAATAATAACTCGGCTAACACGATCGCATTGCACGCATTAGTTAGGGTGGCGACTCGGAAGTCGAGGTCGCTCTGAGGGAGTGTGTCATATGCGATCGTTAGATGGAGTCGCTTGAGGGAGTGTTGTGGCGAGGGCATGCATCATATCATCCCGCATGCATGCATTTTAAATAAGAGTTATTAGGTGTTAATGATTGTCTGCTTTTCATTAAGTTCATATTACAATTGATGCCTGTTGTAACTTGAGACCAATAGTTCACACTGAGTTGATCACTCACTCCCACTCTGGGACGGTGTTTTAAAACACCAACCAGACCCATTCATAGATGCAGGTGACTCAGGGCATGAGGAGCCTGGCGAGGCGAGCTTGGATGAGGAGGACGGACTCTCCTACTTACAGCTGATGGTCGGCTCTCCATCGGCTTGATCGGGCTGGATTTGATTTATGAGCCGCGGGCTCAGCTTTACTCTTTTTTGGACATAGCCTTCTTTTGTTGTTTGTGGGCAACGCCTTAGGCGACCCTTTATTATTTTTGGACCTGTATATATGTGAGATATCCTTCATTTCAGTAGACTGTGTGATTGTGCTTCGTGCCTCAGGTAATTCCAAATTGCGCAGTTAAATTTGATTAATCATAAAAAAAACATAAATGCATGATAAGTGACACTCGGGAACTCGGGAGTCGAGTCTTTGCACGACCCCCGATTTTCCGGTGCGTTACAGATGGTATCAGAGCAATAGTTTGGAATCCCTTGGGCCATGGGTCATGAACTCACTAACGCGTCCGCTGACTTGAGAGGATACGTATTGGAAAACGCAACAGAGACGTATAACGCTAGGAACCATCCCAGACCTGAACCAACAACTTTAGACGGAAGGAAGAATTTGCAAGGGGTTAGGAATGGGTAGCGAGAGAGGGGAATCCGAGGGTCTTGACTTAACGACAAAATTCGATTTGATTGAATAGGAGGTCTAGTTAGTTTAGTCCGCCAAGTTCCTAGGGCCGTGGGGCCAACTGAATTAGGTGAGAATTGGGTGAAATGGATTTTAGAGTAACGATGAATGTAGGTGTGAAGGAGTGTCCCGGGGATGAGCGCATCCCATGTTCCATGATGCCCTGTCAAAACGTATCCAATTAAAGGTAAATTCTGGATTTCCTTCCAAATATACTTGGAAAGTTCATCGTCAAGGGATTTGAAATCCCGCGACATACCTCTCAATCCAAGGCTCATCCAGCAAAGCCTATGGAGTCAATTTGAATCTCACCCCACACTCATTCCGGACTTGCCATTCCCAATCGTGAGTTGGGATTAGCATTGTAATCTCATTTCGTGTAGCTTAATGCTACTAGTCAAGCAGGATTAGGTTTAAGTCCCTCTGCCCTTTAGTTTTTCCGGGACATTGGTAGGAACGAGCCGGATACTGGATGATTGGACGGTAGAAGCCCTTGTCCGAGCCCAATGAGCCAATACCGGACCAAGCATATTAATCCTGACCCATTCGGGAACAATTAAGTGGGGGCGAATGAAATTTTATCGGAAATAGAGAAAATGTAGAACCGAAACTAAGGGATTAGACGGTCGAAACCATAGTCTTAGGCCAAATTTGATAGTTCAGACCCATTCTGGGATGAGGACTTAAGGGAGAACAAAATTTCAATGAAATGAAAATAGTGAAAATGTAGAAAAATAGATTTTGACCTCTAACCGGGAGGAATCTCATGAAATGGATAGGCCCATTGCGTAGATCAGCTCGTTCTACCCCAAAATCATATATGGCACTTCCTGGGGATCTTTTCCGACACCCGGGAATGCCGACGGAACTCCGGGTCAAAAAATCGGGGGGGTCACCCCGCCGACCCGCGTTTTCACCCCGCCGCCCACGGGGTCACCCCCGCCACCTCGCCCGCCCGTTCTCGCCCCGCCGCGCCCGCGTTTTCACCCCCCAGCGGCGTTGCCGCCCCGCGACACTCCAGCGAGCCGCGTGGCCCCCGCGAGGCGCGTGCTCACCCGCCGCCGTGTGCCGCCCCGCCGCCCCCGCCGACTAGTGTTGCCCCCGCCAGAATTTTCTGCATTTTAGGTCAACTTCAAAAATTCATATCTCCTTCGTTACAACTCCAAATTAGGTGATTCAAAAACAGATTAAAGATGAATGAGTCTAGTTTTATATAAAAATAATTAAAAAATAAAATAAAAATTATAATATAGCTAAAATTAAGCTGTTCTAACAACTGTCCAAAATTTTTTTGATTTCGGACAGCTGTTGCTCCTAGAATTTAATAATTTATTTACAACTCCAAATGAGATGAAATTTTGTGTGATGTCTTTAAACTCAATGATAAAATATTATAAAAATTTTAAAATAATTCAGTGACAGAAAGTACAAGAAACCTTACAAGAAATAGAGCCCATTTCCCTCCACTCCATCATCTTCACTCTTCCATACTCAAACCATCTCTTCAAAATTCATCTTCTCCTCCTACAAACTCCCATCTCCCTTCCTCACCTTCAAACCACCTTCCCAAACCTTTCTTAACCATTTTCTTTCTCTCAACCCCGTTCTCAAGTCCATCCACAGAATCTCATTCACAAAGCCAATCAAACCCACTTCCAACCACCTTCCCATCTCCCATTCTTAAACAAATCCTCAAAACCACCTTCTCTTTCTTCCAACCACATATCACACTTCAATCATCCATTCTTCAAATCCTAAACCCATTATTCAAATCCCTCCCTTCCAACCAACTCTCACCAACATCACACCCTTTCAACATTCTTTAAACCCCCTCCAACTTCATTTCCACAATCCATCAACCCATTCATTTCTCATTACTCAAAACCCATTCTCAATATCACTCTAAACTTCATTCCCAAACCCCTTTACATCAAACTCATTCTCAACACCTTTCCTTCAACAAACCCATTGCCTTCAAAACCCATTCATAAGACAAACTCCAAACCCATTCCCAACATCATTCTCATAAACCAATCTCAATCCCTTCCTGGATCCCCTATCTTCAACTCATCTTCAAGTTCATTTCTTCAAACCCACACTCAACTCATTTTCCCCCAAACCACATCCTTAAGGTCCATCTTCCTTAAGAAACCACCATCCTCCCATTTCACTTCCATCTCCCTAACCCATCTCCACCCTCTCATTTCCAAAAATCCCACATCACAAAACCAAACAACAACCATCCACATTCAAATCCATTCCTCCCCATTCCAAGACCATACTCAACTTCAAATTTCTAAAACCCATTCCATCCTCATTTCCCCAAACCCCCTTCAACAAATCCATTTCAAACCCATTTCCCTATTTGCACCTTCTCAACAACTATCCATTTCCTTGCCGAGGGGAATGACATTCCTAGCAACCATTGCCTTTTTCTCTCCATTCGGTGATTCTTTTCCTCAAGGGGAAGAAGTACCCCCATCTTTGCCGATCCGGAAGAGTAGTAGCATAACCTTTCCGATAATTAGTAGTTTGCTTTAAGTCGATTAGGTCTACCTGCTTGTGTTGAAGGATAGTTAGGACGTTTGCTTGACTAAAGTTATTTTTCCCTTATGTTTGGAATGTCTAGAAAACTATGAAATCCATGTTGTATGATGTAACTAGCCATACTAATGGCACTTTGAATTTTATGTGAATGTATGGATTGTTTTTGAATTTCTTGTCGCCTTATAAATGCTTGTATGTATGATTGCCTTACTGCGTCTATCTTAACGTTATTAGCACTTTAAACCACCAGAATACCTTAAAACTTTCGATTCTTCCTTCCCTGTCAAAATTTATGAAACCAAAGCGTGATTTGCCCATAACTCACTAACCATAGATCAAAATGGTATTGGCGAGAAGAACCTTAACTTCCTGAAAACCTTTCTAGGACAGTCGTTCAATCATAGGCATCGCGGGAAACTCACCACCCACTAAAATATTATGAATGTGAAGCTTGAACTGTTAATGAATTTTATGTCTTCCAAATGTTAAGATTGATCGGACTACGGAATCACGGGACCATACACTTGCGATGTATTCGCGGCTTGACCCAATTCTCAATCCTGGGTGAACACAAACGGACTCACTGCTTTGACCGAGCAGAAGACCAGGATCTATCAGGATTTGGAAGGGATACAACGAGTTGTTTGCCCTGGTCAGGCGGACAATCTGCGTATCGGATTTGAGCCTACCACAACTGTCTTTCCGTATTAGCCCAATCCTAAAAGAGTAGAATATACCATCATTAGGTAAACTTTACCAACAACCTCTTAATACGATAATAATGATTTTGACATTTGTTTTCAAACCTCAAAGGCGAAAACTTTTAAGGGGGGTAGACTAGAATGAGCCAAACTAGTATAGATAGTACACACCTTACCATGCATATGAACTTGAATTCAACAAAACCTAGGCAAATGAAATAATGAAACCTTTACTTACTACCCTTAGGCAATTTCGGGGACGAAATTGTTTTAAAGGGGGGTAGATTGTAACATCCCGGATTTTCGCTGTTTTGGATTTCAAAAATTCTTGATATTTTTTTTAATTAACTTATACTATCACGTACTGACCATTAGCACTCAATGTTAGCTTATACACGAGTTAATTAATCCAAGATTAGCCCAATTTAATAGACCAGACAGGCCGTGAAGGCCTGGTGTAGGCCGCTAAGCCAGATGATTGTTTACACTTAAAGACGGCCCGTGTGGGCCACCCAGCAACCGAGGAGGGTCAGAAAAATCTAAAACTTTAGAAAATCATAGATCTCACTGGGCTTGTAGTCCATCGCGGACTGCGGACCCAGTGGACACCCAGAAGTACCATCTGGCGCTTGCCCAATGCGCGCCCCACCAATGCTAGATTAAAATCTGGCACTGACAAAAGAAACTGAGACTCCGGGCCTTCCAGCCGTCGGATTTCTTCCAAATTTATGTGAGGTTTAATGTATTTTTCAACGCCTGCCCACCAAATCTGGGCCCCGATCGTGGTACGATGACCGTTGATCGTAAATCGGACCCGTGCGATCAAACCCCATATCCGATCGCTCTCAAATTTTGCATGACCCTTCATCGGGCCATGAATCACTTACCCTATAAATTTCATGGCCAGAGGGCCACCAAAAATGTCCATCAATCAAAATGGCCCCCAAAGGGCCACTTAAAGGTCAGAAACGCTTGCTCAGATCATATATCTGTTCATCCGTTCACCCTAAATTTTTACATGGGCCCTAATTGGGCCATAAGACACCTACCCACTGAATTTGGTGGCTTAGGGGGCGTTAGGACCATCCCAACTTCAATAGGGAGCCCTAGAAGGCTAGTTTGGGAAATTGTGGGAATTTAAGTGATTTGAGTCGTCCACTCTTATGCCAAGTTGAGGATTTCGGACCGTCGGTTTATTACCAAACTTTACCCGTGGATTAAGAATATTTCTCGCTCACATCCGTATAGCCGCGCGGCCCCGATCGACCATCGGTGACCGTTGAACAGACTTCTAATCATATTGGTCGATCGGCGCGTCGGAATGGCGGGCCGATTGTGTCCATACGTAGATCATCATAGGACTAACTATCCTACGGGTATATTAACTAGTACACCCCATAGGCTAGAAAAACCCTCCCATAGGGTTAGTATAGTAAAGACCCAACACTTGGGGCCAATTGTACCAAAACTGGCACTATATAAAGGGTTTCATTTGGGCACCCCTCTCCCCATACGATTTTGCCCTAAGAAAAAAAGGGGAAAGAAAGAAGAGAGAAAAGGGAGAAGAGAAAGAGGAGAAAGGAGGAGGAAGAGAGAGTGAAGAAGGAGGAGTGTGGACCCTAGATCGAGGTGGGGCCCAAGGAAGCCAATCTTGCATCTTCCCACCTCTTTTCCAAGAAGAAACCTCACCCCACAACCGCTATTCATCCGTTGAGCAACTAGGTAAGCTCCATTCCCTATTTTCTTTGAAACCCTTGTGATGAGGGAGATTTACTTGGGATTCTAACAAGCAAGTGGTCGCCTTTAGGGATTCCGACCGATCTACCCCGAAATCCACATCTCCTAGGTCGTTTCCAAGCCTCCATCGAATCCAAGGTGCGGACTATTGTGCTTAGGTGGCCTTGCACCAATTTTAGTATGGGTTTAATGATTTTGATTGCTTGGATGCTATGATTGAATAATCTAGAGAAACTCTAGGAGTTGTATATTGTTGGAATTGTATGGATTGCATGCTTAGCTTTCATATTTGTGTTAATCTTGCCTCTCACATGATTTAATATGAATTGATGATCTCATGTTTATGTCATGTTTGGTTTCTTCACATGATGTTGCCCTAGCATGTATGTCTTACTAATCCTTATGCAATTTGGCTCTATGAGATGTAGGAAGTACTTAACTTCCTCATCAACCCACACAACACACTTGCACTTGAATTTACACATTGTAGCTTGCTTGGTAGAATTATGAGCTATATGTTGAAAAATATGAATGTGTGATATTGCATATGCTAAATGATAACCTTGTAGTTGGCATGTTATGAATCACCATCCAAACTCTTTGGTTGGTCAGAAATACAAGGAGAACGAAGGCGGCCCCGTCGGTAGGACCGTCTTGAGGCTAAACTCATGGATTTGGGCGGGGTGTGTTCGGGTGGCTGTAGTTCGACTACATGGGTCTCTGTGCCCGAGGTCACTCGTCTCACGCTCGCTTGACTCGTGCGGTCTAGCCTACTATCTGACTAACCCTGTATGTTAACCCTGTTTGCTCACATATGTATGGAACCTGAACCACCCTACAACCGTTGTAGCCCATCAAAAATTCACTTGCAACTGGTCCACAGCCTCGTGAGCCGGGCATGGTGGAATGGGACACTATGTCCGAGCTGTCGGCCTACGCTGGGGTACCGCGCCTCCCCGTAGTGACCGCGAGCGATCCCTTCCTTTCGGCACTCCTCATGTGCTTGGTGTCGGGGATGAGGAACCTGACGGGATCACGGACCGCAAGGTCTCGGCCTCACGCGTTGATGGGGTCTTGGCCTCGCAACCAGTTTAGGGCATTGATATGTGGGGTGAATCAGAATCCCCAACCTGCTGGATGAATGAACTTAATTAATAACTCGGCTAACACGATCGCATTGCACGCATTAGTTAGGATGGCGACTCGGAAGTCGAGGTCGCTCTGAGGGAGTGTGTCATATGAGATCGTTAGATGGAGTCGCTTGAGGGAGTGTTGTGGCGAGGGCATGCATCATATCATCCCGCATGCATGCATTTTAAATAAGAGTTATTAGGTGTTAATGATTGTCTACTTTTCATTAAGTTCATATTACAATTGATGCCTATTGTAACTTGAGACCAATAGTTCACACTGAGTTGATCACTCACTCCCACTCTGGGACGGTGTTTTTAAAACACCAACCAGACTCATTCATAGATGCAGGTGACTCAGGGCATGAGGAGCCTGGCGAGGCGAGCTTGGATGAGGAGGACAGGCTCTCCTACTTACGCTGATGGTCGCCTCTCCATCGGCTTGATCGGGCTGGATTTTGATTACTGAGCCGCGGGCTCAGTTTTACTCTTTTTTTGGACATAGCCTTCTTTGTGTTGTTGTTGGGCAACGCCTTAGGCGACCCTTTATTATTTTTGGACCTGTATATATGTGAGATATCCTTCATTTCAGTAGACTGGTGTGATGTGCTTCGTGCCTCAGGTAATTCCAAATTGCGCATTTAAATTTGATTAATCATAAAAAAAAAACATAAATGCATGATAAGTGACACTCGGGAACTCGGGAGTCGAGTCTTTGCACGACCCCAGATTTTCCGGGGTGTTACAATCCGAACCGAAGAAGGAGCAGGTATGGAAGGATCAATTTGATGAAGTCCCTTATTAATGCGCCTAAGACATTTACATATTATATTTAAATTGCATTTCTTGAGACACATGCATACCTTCAACCTTCTCCTTAAGTGAGTGCAACCGCACATCATAATCAGATGGCTAATAATCAGGATCACCAGCAGAATCAGATTCAAGTTCATCAAAAATGTCATCCATATTGACATCATCTGGAGGCAAATCACCTTCTTCTTCATGTGAATTCGCAGCTCCACTAGCACCCACATCAACTTGGCCTCGGGCCAACTTCAAATTCATCTTGTTAATGTTAGAATTGTTGAAGGGTAGATGATTAATGAGAGCTTCCACAATAGGCATAGCCACTAAACTATGGGTGGCTAACACAGTCATAAGACAAGCAAAAGGTATGTCACTGTGACCTGGGTGGAGACGAAACTGGATAATACTATGACAAATCAGAGAAGGAAGACATACAGAGACTCTAGAAATGACAGAATGGAGAATACGAACCATGAATGCAGTGCAGTAAGTTCAGTTTTGTTACCAGATTGATGATAAATATTTGAAATGAAAATCCTATGAAGAATTCTGTATCTAGGTAATAGAAACTTGGAGGCGAGTGCATTACCAGTACTCCATTCCGCATCTATCTTACACAAATCCCTAGTAAGCATTTGCTTCTCAGTTTCAGAGTGTTTTTCCACTAGAGAACTAATAGGAATACCTTCGTCATTAACTAGAAGGTCCATTAAACTAGAAATAAGATGACGGTCCACATCAATTGGACCTTCTCTGGTCATGATAGTAAATGTCAGATTTTCAGTAGAAAAATTAGTAATGCTCCCATACATAGCCTGTGCAATGGAGTGGTATGCTGGCCCACACCAATGTAGTATGTTATCCCATCCTACAAACTGAAGGAGAGGAACAACATCAAACGGAGCCAAATGATCAACGTTGACAGTTTGTTCTACTATTACATTATGCAATCGAATATCCTTCACATAACTAGGATCTTCCTCGGGCGACCGAAGGTGGCGCACTGTGATAGGAGCCGAACGAGATGAAGATGGACCACGAGATCCATTTTTCTTAGTTCTACCATCCATTTGTAATAAAGAAAGTAAGGAATAAAGATATTACAAAAGAAGCAAAGTGGGTTTCTAGTAGATTAAATTTTTGAATAGAAAACCCCAAAAATCAACATAAAATAAGAAATAAACCACACAAATGATGAAAAAGAAGTGCAATGACTTGAATCTATAAGAAATATGAAAACAATGCACTAACCATGGAGGAATCGAAGATGGGTTCGACCGGTCGAGGTAGGGCTCATTGGAGAGAAGAAGACCCAAATGAAGAAAAAATGATTTTTCCTCAAATAAAAGGCAAAAAACCGTGATTCACGACTGGTAGAGTACATGCTTGATCAATCGTGTCACGACTGGTCAAGTATGTACTTGATTGGTCGTGCACCTCACAAAATTTATAATTTTTCATAAATTTAAAATCTGAAAAATTTTAAAATAAAAAATATATACATTATGATACAAAAAGACATGAATTATCAATTCACATTGCACATACCAAGATCAAATTTTAATTTTGTAAACCTGCTTTTGTCGAGCGGTTTTGTGAATATGTCAGATAATTGATTCTTGGTCGGAATATAATCCAAAGAAATTGTCTTGTCTTTCACTAATTCACACAAATATAGTGATATCTAATGTCAATATGCTTCGTTCGTGAATGCTGGATTGGATTTTAGAGATATTAATTGCGCTTGAATTATCACAATATAAGACCATAGAATCTTGAGCAATTCCGTAATCGCTTAGCATTCTTTTCATTCATACAAGCTGATGAGTGCATGCATACCTGCAAAATGTATTCAGCCTCAGCTGTTGAAAGCGATACGAAACTTTATTTCTTACTTAGCCAAGAAACTAAACAGTTCCCTACATAAAAACAACCACTACTGGTTGATTTTCAATCATCAATGTTACCAGCCTAATCAGCATCCGTGTAACCAGCTAATTGCACACTAGTATCATGTGGATACCAGAGACCAAGATTTGCTGAACTAGCGACATATCGCATAATCCGCTAACAGCAATTAGATGTGACTCTTTAGGGTTAGATTGATATCTAGCACGAAAACCTACGCTAAAAGCAATATCAGGTCAGCTCGCGGTTAAATAAAGTAAACTACCTATCATACTGCAATACAACTTAGGATCCACACTCTTACTTGTAGAGTCCTTTAAGAGTTTTAAAGTAGTACTCATTGGAGTATCAAAAATTTTCTCACTCTCAAATCTGAACTTTTTAACTAAGTTTAGAGCATATTTAGTTTGAGGGATAAAGAAACCATCGGGTTGCTGTTTGACTTGTAACCTAGGAAATAGTTTAGTTCTCCAACCATGCTCATTTCAAATTTAGACTTCATAAGATCTGCAAACTCAACAGTCATGTTAGCACAGGTAGATCCATAGATAATATCATCAACATAGATTTGCACTATTAGTATGTGATCATTATGTTTCTTTACAAAATAATGTTTTATCAACACTTCCCATTATAAAGTTATGACTTAGCAGAAACTTAGTCAACTTTTCATACCATGCCCTGTGAGCTTGTTTCAAACCATAGAGTGCCTTTTTCAGGCGGGTAGACATGATTAGCATGTTTAGGATCTTCAAAACTCGTTGGTTGTTCAACATACACTTCTTCATGTAAATCGCCGTTTAAGAATGCACACTTTACATCCATTTGGTATATTTTAAACTTTCTAAGCAAGCAATGGATATAAATAGTCTGATTGATTCAAAGACAAGCTACTGGGGCAAATGTTCATCATAATCGATGCCTTCTATTTGAGTGTACCCTTGTACAACCAGCCTAGCCTTGTTTCTTATAATATTTTCAAGTTCATCAGACTTATTTTTGAAAATCCATTTTGTTCCGATAATGTGTTTATCTTTCGGTCTTAGAAACTAAGTACCACACATCATTTCTTACAAACTGATTGAGCTCTCTTGCATCGCAACAATCCATTTTTCGTTAGTAAGAGCTTCTTTTACGTTAGCCGATTCTATCTGAGATGTAAAAGACACGTAATTACACATATCTTCAAGTTGTCTATGAGTGTGCCACCAGTGAGAGGGTTTCCAAGGATGATTGATTAGAAGGATGGTCTTTAACTGTCCTCAGTTCAGTATTATCTTGACTTGATGAAGAGTCTAGTTTATAAATTAAAAGAACTTCATCATTTTATGAACTTGGGACAGATGTATTCAAGTGATCGTCTATAACCACATTAATGGACTCTTGAATTACACCAGCCCTCTTGGTAAGAACCCGATACGCTCGACTATTTAGAGCATACCCTAAAAATATCCCTTCATCACTTTTGGTATCAAATTTACCCAGATTTTCTCGGTCACGTAAGATGTAGCACTTGCTGCCAAAAAACTCGAAAGCATTTGACATAGGCTTCTTATCAAACCACATTTCATAAGCCATTTTACCATTTGATTTCTAGTATAAACACGATTAATTATATAGCAAGCTGTATTAACAGCTTCTGCCCAAGATTTTTGGAAGCTTCATACTATTTAGCATTATATTTGCTATTTCTTGAAGCACTCTATTTTTCCTTTCCACTATACCATTTTGTTGTGGTGTTTTGGGCACAGAATATTCATATGATATTCCCTGATCACTACAAAATTTTCAAAATCGCTATTTTCAAATTCCGAACCATGATCACTATGGATCTTAGAGACTTACGTTTAAGTACCATTTTTTACTTCATCGAGAGTTTCTGATTTGTCTCTTAAGAAGACTACCCAAGTGTACCTGGGTAAAGTCATCAACAATTACTAGAATGTACTTCTTGCCACCTCGACTCTCCGTTCTAGTTAGTCCGATGAGATCCATGTGAAGAAGTTCGAGTGATTTAGATGTGGCATTGGATTTCACATTTTTGTTAATACTCCTGATTTGTTTGCCAATCTGGCATTCACCACATATTTGTCAACTTTTTGTATTTGGGTAAACCTCTTACTAACTCTCTTTTGTTCAATCTATACAAGTTGCGCTAGTGTACATGTCCGAGGCGCTTATGGCATAATTTGGTCTCATCAGTATGTACCATGTAGCACGATAGATTAGATGAGCTTGAATTACAAACAATATAGTAGTTTTCAGAAGTTCTGCGACTAGTTAATATACAGAACATTTTTATTTAGAATTTCATGATCTTGGTTAGTAAATTTTACACTATGATTATTATCACATATTTAAGAGATGCTTAATAAGTTATGTTTTACTCTTCTACATATAAAATTCTTAAATAGAGGGAGGTTAAAGAGTTGAACCGTACCTTGGGCAATAATTCTGCAGTTGCTACCATCACCGAATGTGACTGAAACCATCAGTCATGTCTTTAAGATTGGTGAATAGACCTTTGTCACCAGTCATGTGTCTGGAGCATCCACTGTCTAGGTACCACTTTGAATGACTCGAAGCTTTGAAAGCGGTGTGGGCAAACCAAGAAAGTAACCTTAGGGACTCATTTCATTACAGTCTTGGGTTTAGGAGTATAGTTGGTCTTTTATGTTTGTAGTTGTTTAAGATTGACCCATTAAGTTAGATTTTAAGAGCTCCTTAAGTAAGTTAACAATTTCTCAGCTAAAGGATTTCTATTTTGATTTTATAGTTGATATGGTTACTTTTTAGATTTAAGGGTTGAAAAGTCTTAGCATTTTTAGAATAATTTTGATTCAGACCCTTTCCTTTTGAGTTTAAAGGCTCCCCTTTGACAAATTGGGTGGAGTATTCTTTATGTTTGAGGAATACTTTTGTCGTAGCCCAATCCAGATCGATCGCCACATTTTCTGGATCCGGATAAGAGTTTTCTAACTTGGGATCACCTTAGGCATACCTCCATCTGTCTTTTAAAACTCAAAAGTGAAGAGACTTCTAGTTTTAGTTTTTCATTTTCAGATTTAGGTTTCAACTAGGGAGGTTTTGAAATCTAAGTCGAACTTAGTTTTTTCAAAGCAATCTGAAATGTGTAATTTTTCTAAGACTAGATTATCAAAATTTCTTTTAGTTTTGAAAACTTTTCTTTGAAGTTTAAACTTTACAACAATTTTGCAACTTTCCTTGTATAGAGCATTATAAGCATCTTGAAGATCTTTTCATTTTCACAATTATTATTCAGATTTTCTTCACTGGTTGAATCATCATTATCTGAAAAAGTGAACTTGGCTAGAGTCATAAGGGCTTTAACATCAGAATCTTCCGACTCAGAAGAAGCTTCAGAGCAGGGAAGATTCATCCCATGTAGCAACATACCTTTCTTTTTCAGTTTGTCCTTTTTAGGACATTTGTTCGCTAGATGCCCATATTCATGGCAGTTGGTAACATTGGCTATCTTTTAAAGATTTTCAAGTTTTAGATCTAGATCTTTTCTTTTCAACAGGTTTTTTTGAAAATCTACCCTCTTTTACTTTCGAAAATTTTGTAAAACTTTTTAGCTAAAAGGGCCATATCATCTTCAGAATTTTCTAAATCAGAATTGTATTTTCTTAAGAAATAATTTTATAAGATTTCAGGGCGATGGATTCCTTTAAGAGCTTTAAAGTTTAACTCATAGGTCTGTAAAGAAACAACTAATTCTTCTACCCTCATATTATCCGTATTACGAAGTTCTCCTGGATCGCAATCACCTTTGAATTGAACCGTTCAGGGAGTGAGTGTAGTATCTTTGCACGGACTTTACTTTTTGGGATTCATTACCAAGACCCCACATAGAGTTGACAATGTCATTCAATCTTGTATAGAAGTCCATGAAAGTTTCACTTTCTTCCATACGTATTTCCTCAAATTGGGTTGTGAGGATTTGGACTTTAGATTTCTTGACAATTGTTGT